>JABCMJ010001926.1:0-10956 GCA_014822125.1 Arbutus unedo
ACAAAGATCCCTCTACGTCCTCACCCCCTTTGATGAGTTCATGTTCCTTTTGTTGAAGTTCAAAAATAATAGCCATAATTACGCACTTTCTAACTTAACAGTTACGCAGAGCAATCTGATTGCTATTTCTTGTTTCAGTCAAAAAGACTAATACAAAACATACATTCATCTAATTGGTTCATAAAAAGCTCTCTCATTAGTGAAAGTTAAACAAGCAAAACAACACACACATATACAATCAACCACATTGTCAACCTTGATTAGATTACAGACACCACAATTAGTTACCTTACCCGTATTTTCCCTACCACGTTTGCCTTGTCAGTCTTCCCCTTGTTTCCTAGCCACTTCGACGTGGACTGTCGCCTCTTTTTCGCGTTTAATGTCCTGGATGATTTTCCTCTCCTTCTGTAACCCGCGTTCCTTGTCCTTTGAATCCTTATTCTGCTGAACCTCTTTTGGCCCCAAATCTTTGTCAGACTTCCTATTTGAATCAACTCTGGTGGTAGTACTCTTACTCACATTGTTATCTTTCTTCTCACCAACACTTTCGTGTCTTCTACTACTTTTACTCTTTGAATCCACCAAAGGTTTAGACTTCTCTCCATCAATCATCTTCATATCAGCCAAAGGTTTGGACTTATCTCCATCAATCCTCTTCGAATCAGCCAAAGGTTTCGACTTATCTCCGTCAATCCTTGCAATTTCTCCTTTCACATCTTTAATCACCGCCTTTGCACCACCGTCTTCTTCATCCCCGCCGCCAGTCCACCTATCACCGGCCTTCTCTTTGCGCCTCTTCGAAGCGACATACTCATCGGCCATACTACCATTATCGCGAGCAGACACCTCTTTAGAGAGTTTCCACTTCTCACTCGTACTGGAATCCCTACAAACCCCAACTAAACCTTCAACGTTGTTCCTATCCTTCGTCTTCTTCGCATCCTCTTTCTCCGATTCCGAGTGCTCTTTACCGTCTCTGGAACTGTGTTTGTGCGATTTATGCCGCGAACTCCGGGGCATGATTGTAAAATAGAACGAACTGAGAACCAGAAAAAAAAAAATCCAAAACCCTAGTTTTGTCAACCTTGATTAGATTCCATATAATTTATGCCAATGGTTAGACAACCAGTCAGATTCTGACTAGTTTCGCCTGTAAAATCGCCGAAACTTCGACAGCCCGATCATCTGCGAAAAAATTGAGAACGGATACGTTGCTGTGACGGCTGACTGCAGGGAGAGAAAATCCACCGGAAATGGGAGGAGATACCAGAATTATTTGCCAAAATAGATGTTTTCCGGAAACTAATAAGATAAATTGGGTAGGGTAGTTCTGAAACTATTCATAAAAATAGAGCAAAACGTCATTTGTAATGGCTTATTTAGGAAACATGGCAAAGTGGTTATAGCGTGGATAAATTGTACCTATTGTACGCCATTCGTATTGTCGTTTTTAGTGTACGTGAATAGGATCGGCGTATTAGGGTGAAATTTTAACGTTTCACACATCAGTAAAACGTATCGCACACTTACATACAGATTTCGTTCGTTGTTGTCTTCTTCTCGCAGCGTTGAAGGTTCCGGCCACCAGACATATTGAACAAATAAAGAAGACGACCGTATACTACATTTGCATCGTCTTTTTCATTTGTTCATACGATCCTACCCCACTTTTACGATCGTATGAGAATTATTGTTAATATATTGAACAAATATGCAAATGTAGTATATGATATACATACGCTATATATACGATATACATATAGTACATACGGTCCCAAATGCACCAGCCATACGACCTCAAATCAAACAAATATGCAAATCCAAGTCCAAAAATGTCTCAATCCCCAAATTGGAAACCTAAAATATATTACTGCTCGTACAACAAAAAATAAAAGACTATGTATAACTTGGGATTTCGTGGACCGAGAGAAGAGGGAAACGACGACTGTCGAAAATATTCTATTAGCCGGAACCTTCAAGGCTGTGAGAGGGAGACGACGATGAACGAAGTCTATACGTAAGTGTGCGATACGTTTTACTGATCTGTGAAACGTTTGAGTTTCACCCTAATACGCGATCTTATTCACGTACAATAAAAGCGAAAATATGAATGATGTACAATAGGTATAATATATCCATGCTGGAACCTCTTTGCCATGTCATCTAAATAAGCCATTACAAATGGCGTTTTGCTCTATTTTTATGAATAGTTTCAAATCTACCCTATTTCTTTAATTAGGTTCCGAAAAACACCTATTGTGATGAAATGATCAGAGATAACATATATAGAGAGAAGTAGACGATTAGCGACATAGAGAGAGATTGTTATCGGAAACATTTGGGATTATTTTGCCCAGCGCGAGAGAGAGACAGAGAGAGGGAGGGACGTATTTGTCGTTTCGACATTAAAATGTTAGTTCTACGGAGGTATAGCGGGATAAATGCACTTTTCCTCTATTTGTACCCCTAAAAATTTCGTTTATTTCAATTTGATCCCCTATTGAAGACATCTATAAAATATTAATCCGAATTGCTTATTTTATAGAGAAAGTTTAGGAACACGATCAATCATGCACAAATCCGAATTTAGATGTGTCTACAATTACTCAACATACGTGAAACTATCCAAAATGATGTGAACCCCACATACGTTGGATGAATTCAAATAGACATGTTTGAATCTGTGCATAGATAGTTGTGTTCCTAGACTTGTTCTATTTTATGTGTCAAAAAGCTATACATCTATGTAAAATATTAATTTGATTTTGTCACATATTGAATTTTTGAATAATATGTTGTAAAATAATTAATTTAACCATCGTTTGATATCTGATGACGTAGATTTTTCATAGAGATATTCTTCTCTCTAACAGCAACATAAGAAACAGTTCAAATCATTATGTTAGAACTCTGATGGTATCTCTCGTATTTTAGTGAAATATAGTATTCACAAATTCAATATGTGACAAAATCAAAACTCTATCATCAGCCTGTGATGGTAGAGTTTGGGTTTTGGCACTTATTGCATTTGTGAAATACTATATTTCACTATAAAAGACCAAAGATGATTTCTTAGTAATTTATTTGATCACACACGTCAATGCTGAGATTTTGATATTATTCTACTATGTTTTTACTATATGAAAGAGTATTGAGCAACTCAAGATGACTCAATAAATACATCATTACATGCACCCAACAAATTTGATGCATATGCTTTTCAGATTAAAATTTAGATACCTTTGCAACCGTTTAATGATTCAGCTCTACTCCCATATTGATATCACTCGACAGATATGGACGAAGCTCTCGCTTTACTATGTAGGCTTCTATCAGTTCTCCCTTGATGTTAAGGTTATACAAAATACCTTTCATCTTCTATCTCCAGAGAAAGAGGGGGTTTGAGGGTCAGAGACAGGTAATAAATATATAAAACCAAACGACTTCCAATTAAGGACAAGTGGGACTCGAACCAATAAATTGTAATATGATAATAAGAAGGCCTGGACTCCCTCTTTTAACCATCGAAAATGAAGAAAGTAATTAATGACTAAAGGGACTGCTGGTTGAAATAACTATAATAATGAAATGAAGTAAATGGTAAATTTCAAGAACGATTGGTTCGATTGCAAGTCAATGGGGCTTTGACCGAAGGAGGGCTTCAAAAATGAATTTAAATAATATCAATGAAAGGCCGAGATGTAGGTTGTAGCGGGCTCATTGCGCCTGCTAGCCTATTGGGATATCAACATTTGGGATTTGTCTGCCATTTATAACAATAATTTTGTTTCGGCCCAAAAAAGTGATGTCAATCATAGAAAGAAAGCAGTCCGTGTAGCTACTGGTCTCACCCCCTGTAACGCCCGAATATTCGACAATGTTAAAAAAACCCTTTTAGAATAATTTGTTAAATAAACAAACATTTTAAAAGAAATACTATTATTTATTAAAAGATCATAATAGTTGTGAAAACAAAATCTCGTGTTACACGTGTAACAAATTATAAAAATATTCAATTTGGGTTTAACATGTGAATCTTCAATTTTAAATAACCAACTTTTACAGATCTTTCTACGCATGAGGGGTCCATGTCTTGTTGTAGCCTTCTTCGCCGTAGCCCGGATTATCCTGCTCAAGTTGCAACTCTTGTTTTGTCTTTTCCAGCTCCTCCATTTCTGCTGTGATATGCCAGGGGCAGAAAAATTGCACTATGAGTTGTGACACTCGGTAGAAAAACACCACCCGACAAACCTAACACAAACATTCATCATAAACATGATATAACAAAGTACATAAAATGAGAAAGACATCTTTTAATTATTAGTCTTTAGCTTAGGTGAATCTAGAATCTCCACCTCAAAGATCCGTCTTACCCTCAGATCCTAGCGTAAGAGTTTTTGTTGAGATTGATCAGTTCTTACATACTACAGGTACTTGGTGAACTCAATCCTAAGTTATATATCCGGCCAAGTCACCATTGACCTTACAAGACTGGGACCTTCTACCATCCACGTAAGTTAATCTTGATATCACTTTACCTAGATCTATACGAAGGTGGCGTATTAGGTCAAGCCATTGCATCTTACTACCACACGCTCAAGTTCAAGACTGCATATCTTAACTACATCTAGTTCCAGTTCAAGATTGTTAGAACCCTGATTGTCGTCTCTTCGAGATTCACTACCTTCACAGCCGATCTTGAAGTCATCCTCAACCATGTCACTCCTCCTTGTAGTTGGTGCCCTTCAATACACAAATAGTTGTTATGGTGCATAAGGTTTGCCAACGCATCTTAACACCTCATGTCTAGTTCAAGACTGCCTGGTACACTAATCATTGCCCCTACGAGACTTGTTGCCTTCACAACCGATCCCGAAGTTATTCAAACTAATTATCAATCCATAATCTATTTACCCTAATTGTCTCTAATAGTGAACCTAATTATAATGACTACTCGACCATCCTTCTGTTGCCTTGGTTCGAGCATCATTCGCACCAACCCAATATCCCTAACGTAAGATACAAGGTTTTCCCCCAATTTCAGCATAACGATAATCATAATATCAATTGGGAATCATAATGACAGTATTTCAACATAGCACAATATTTTCATGACATAACAATAGCACAACAACAACAATAGTGGCATAATAACGACACGTCAACAACTTAATAGGGTCTTAAGTTGGCATTTTGCTCCCTAGAAAGTCTACGGGGACTCGTGGACATAATAATAATGCTACATGTAGACACGTGCGAGGTGTATTTTAAGTATGGGGTTAAGTTTTATCAATTAGACATGATCCCACAACCTGTCCAGTAGCATCCCAATCGGTTGACCATAAACATCAATCGATCAACCGCACAACCTCAACCAATTAACCGTCGGATTCGACCAGCTGACCGCAAGTTCTACTGGGTTTCCATTAGACAACCAATAACAGTACGAAATTAAGCTCTAATCATGGTATAAATATCGGAATAACGTGACTAAGGCTTTAGGTAGGATTTCCTACCTAGAATGCGGTGTTTGGGGTGGTTTTGACGGCGCTTTAGCGATTTCGGGCTCCTTCCTCCTAGAACAATAGTAGTGCTCTTCAATTTTTGTGGCGTTGGTTCTCATGATTTGGTGATGAAAAAGGTAAGAATCGCAAGTTTACATAAAAAAAAGGTGAGTGTGAACACATTGATGGCGCCAGTGAAAAGGTTGGAGAGAGGAAGATAAATCGTGGAGATTCATCGTGTGACAAAATCCATGGGACATGAATCTGTTATGAAGGACGAACATATGTCTGGAGATGATATACGAAATAGGGATAGGTACTAGGAAATGTTCAGGTGTCTCTCGTCCCACGCTCTCACTCGTACACCCATAATCCTCACTACTTGATCGAATCGATTAAACAATATCGGCTTGAGTTTGACCTAACTTAATTATTTGATTATTGTTTTGTCTTTATGTGAAATTTTTTTGTAATTTTTTATTTTTCGTCAACTTTTTGTGGATTATTGATTCGTCTCGACGAGAGTTTTCAAAAAATTTATAAATAATGGACCAATTTTGAAAAAAGTTCAGAAAAGACAAAAATAATTTAAAAAAGAATTTTTTTATACTTATTCGTCGTTTTTAGTAATTTTTTTAGCTTTTAGATGTAATTTTATACTTTTTAAATTTATCTCATCAAGACGGACCAATAATCTATAAAAAAAATTAAGACCGAAATAACAAACACGAAAAAAATTGAATAGAGACAAAACTTAATTATTCATAATCAAGTTAGGCCAAATTAGACTTTATTTAAATCAATTAAATACAAAATAACTATTAAAAAATACAATTAAATGATTTTGAAAATAATTTTATTAATTTTTAAAATTTCAGGTCCTACACCCCTCTTAGTCAGTAGGATAGCAAATTCTACATCTATTACAATATAGAGAATCCACAATCACAATCTCACTAAATAGTGTGTGAAATAGGCAAGAGCGGATCTTTATGAATATATAATGCAAGTAGATAAATTAGTCATGTTCATTATCCATTCATGAAGCCAAGTTTGAGACTTGAGGTTGAGAGTCACACATATGCAAAAGTGTGAGAGAGAGAGAGAGAGAGAGAGAGAGAGAGAGTACTATCTACCAAAAAATTCATATTTGTGGCTAGAATTAAAACAGCCTTTTTCTCCTGCTTCCCCCTCTTCATTGAATTCTCAACTGGTTACAACCCATGGCTGCTTCTTTCTCTGTCACACCCCTTCAACTTCACAAATCCCACTTCCTCCCCCAAACCCACATCCCCAGAACCTCATCTTCCCCATTTCCCAAGGTTCCCTCAACCCATACCCTAAAAATCACTGCGAAATTCAACCTGTTTGAGATCCTGGGTGGCAGAGGTATCTGCAATGGGGAAGCAGGTCTCGATCAAGAACTTAAAAAAACCATAACCACCCAAGAACAATCACCACCTGTTCCCCCCACCAAAGAACCACAAAATTCAGCAGCAGAGATCATCCCAGAAGATGGGTTTGAAAAGGAGCTTATGGGGTTGACAGGTGGGTTCCCAGGTGGTGAAAAGGGTCTCCAGAAATTCATTGAGAAAAACCCACCTCCCAAAAAACAAACTGCTCAACAATTGGCCATGGCTGAGTTGAATCGGAGCTTCACGAAGAAGCCTAAAGCCCCTGATTTGCCATTGATAATGCCTGGCATGATTGCTATAGTGAAGAACAAGAACAACCCTTATTATATGTACTGTGGAGTTGTGCAGAGAATCACTGACGGGAAAGCTGGGGTGCTTTTTGAAGGTGGGAATTGGGATCGGTTGATTACGTTCAGGCTTGATGAGCTAGAACGCCGTGAAAAGGGTCCTCCCATGGTTAGCCCTAGGTCTGTTATACTTGAAGGTTTGGTAGAGAAAGATTCCTGATTGTTGATCCCCAAATCATCTCGTTTATGCACTCCATGTGTACATGTATATGTATGTATATATGTGTACGTTCACCGCGGGGGCATACTATCAACTTGTTCTAACTTAAGATAATAAGTTCATGCGTTCATCCTGTCAATTTGTTCCGAGTTAAAAATAAGTTCATGAGCTCGGTCTTACTTTACCTCGAGAGAAGACTTCCATCTCCTATATATGTTTGTACTTTTTCTTCATGATTGAAATGGAGGCTTTGGTTTTGGGTGAAAAATAGGGTGAGTTATCTCATGGTTTAGCTTTGACTGCACACTGCACTCTGGAAACCTCATATTTGTATTTGGAGGTTTACATTCGGTAGTGTTGCCAGTTTTTTTGTTCTTTGTTTTACAAAGAGCAATGTTATGTTGTTCTTTGTTTTACAAAGAGCAATGTTATGTAAACTTATCGGCTCGAGTTATGTGATGCAACTGAATTTTAGACACATTACACACAGAGTCCACACACATTGATTGGCTCCAAACACAAATATATTTAGATTTGTCTTAAAAAAATCTGTCTAAAATATTTTGGATTTAAAAAAACACAAATCATTTCGTTTATGCAGTCCATGTGTACATGTATATTTCTATATGCGTACGTTCGACTATGGGGAGCCATGAGGACGTAAAAAAGAGAATCCTATCATCTTGTCTCGACCTAGAATGATAATAGAAGACTTACAACATCTATATTTGTGTATGTACCTTTTCTTCATTATTGAAATGGAGGCATTGGTTTTTGGTGGAAAACAGGGCGAGTGATCTTATGGCATTGAGCTTTGACTCCACATTACCCAGATGTCAATGTGTCTCAAGTTGTTTGATGCACGACAAAACTTTAAATAGTCGAGACCAGAAGTTATTTATGTCTAGAGAAATGACTTTCCAAGTCAGAACGATGGACAATAGGTATGAACAGTAGGGGTAATGTAAAGTGGTGAGCTCCACTGGGTTTCCCTGGTCGCTTGGGAGCACCTTGTTGCTGTTGAGGATCATAATTGGCTAAGCGCACTGTATTGTTATGAGCGGGTCTAAACAGAGCTTGCGATGGGTTTTGCGGTTTCTATTGGGTAGGATTAATTGGGTTGGTAGTCACTTGAGTCCTGAGGCAGCTCACAAACGCATGCACACGAATAGGTTTACAAAACAAAACGAAACCAAGAAAGGCAGCAGCCAGAGAGGGGGAAGGCTGCCTTAGGAATGACACCAATCTGCCAACTCAGAATCTTTGTGACAGTAAAATGTCCAAATGGAAACATAAATCTCTACAACCGGATGTCTATAAAATGATTAGGCTTCACTGCATTTTACATTTAGACGACCATGAAATGGTATTTTTAATAGTTCAGATTTACTGGAAGACTCTTTCCAATGAGAAACTATTTATTATGTATTACGAAAACATTTGACAAATCTGAACCATTAATTGTAATAATGGAGGACTGAAATTAAGCTACTACATGCAGTAGAATAGTAGCTCTTTTGGCACAAGCTCGGGCCTTTTTCTCATGAGAAAGCAAGGGAGAACTCTGCCTATAGCGAGGGAGAGCTAGAGTAAGCGTAGAGCCTAAAGGAGTGACAGAAGGTAGTAAACTCCTCCCAAGGAGCTCCCCCCACAGATGGTCATAATTCATGCAGTAAATAAATAAAACAGTTTTTCTCCTTTCCAGATGCTCGAGCCCGTCTACCCCCTTGCGCCTTCCAGCGTGTAATGCAAAGAAGCTGGATCCTTTATAAACCTATTTTTCCACAACAAGCAGCATTCTACCCATACAAGTAACTTGTTAAACCATTCAGTTTCCTCTCTTATGCATTTCAGTAATCCAGCTGCCAATTAGTTGAACAGTTACTCGTAGCATCCGAACAACAATCTTTCAGTAGGCATTTGCCTCAGATCCCATCGGGGGATCGAATTGAATACAATAGTTCTGCTGTAAAAATGTTGGCTATTTGGTAAGAGAAAACAAAGTACGAAATTTGAAGGGATAGCCAAATTGCAATCCAATATCCTCCCTCCACACAACTCTGTGTGACAATCAGATACAGCCACCCAACTGCAAAAACAGATGAACGGATAAACAAATCAATCAACAGTTTTTGAAGAAATATTCAAGAACAAAAAACATTACTTGAAGTTTCATTTTACTGCAGAACTCAATCCTTCAATACCAATCCAACTAAAAGTTAATGTAGAGAAAGGTTAGAACCCATCAAATATACTTGTTACACAAATTTTGTTGACATTTGAGAGAGAGAGAGAGAGAGAGAGAGAGAGAGAGAGAGAGAGAGAGACTCAAAAAAAGAATCGTAAGGAGACAGCAAATACGTGAAATAGAAAACACAACCATGACCCAAACAGACCCCAAATAAGTGGCACAAGAAATTTATACTCTACTAAGCATGTACAAGTCACTTGACACTGCCTCTTTTTCTACAAAAAAAAATCATGCAAAAGATCACATAATTCTCTTCATTTCTCTCATCTCACTCTCTTTTCACCTTTCCACTTCACATCACTTATTTTATTGTTATTTCACTCCATTTTCTTCCTCCACCATTGCACTTCTCCAAGTCACTCATTTATTGGAAATAACCTTTCTAATAGTTCGACAACTTGAGTTAATTGTTTGGAGAACTTTAGCTTCTGTTTTTTACTAAATGATGCACAATTAATTACTTCTCAATTTTGCTTCTAATTCTTATGTATTTATGCTCTATTCTTACCATATCTTTTCATGTCTGCGTCTATTTGTTACATTCCGTGTATCGCACGGGCCTATGCTTGTAAATATACACACACAAATGTAATTACAAAAGGACTTAACAATAGCTATTCCTTGAGAACCAAGGTATAGCTATGCTCAAAACAATAGCGAGTCAGAACTCAAGCACAGGATTATGCTATGCTCAAAACACACTGGTGAAGGTTTAAGCTGATAAAAATTTGAAGATGTAGATTCAATCAGAAAAAAAAAAAAAAAAAATGAAAATCCATATTCAGAATCAAAATTGCTTCCAATCCTCAACATGGGGATGCCGATCCGTGAGAACCTTGATATGGAAGTTATGTATGAACGTAATGCTCATAAAATGGATTTGACCTAAGGTTTCAGGATATGTCCGACCAAATTGGATTAAGTATGACTACAATGAGGAAGAATCATTAAGCTGCACTACATTGTAAATTATTCCCAACCAATAAAGTAACATAGCAAGGAAGTCGAACATACCAAAACAGATTCAATCTCCTCTTGGGAGACTGGTGTTCTTTTGGGCTGCATAGAAGCTTTTCCTCCCACAGTCATGTTAGATGGAGCAGACTTCGTAAACAAAGTATGCTTACCAGTCTCAGCAGTGGATGAATCCTGAGGATGTGGTGTTGAACCTGTAGAATAGTTGCAGGAGTACTTTAGTTAGCACTACGACTAAGACAAGTGTGCGCACGTGACGAAGTCTAAGTAGAAGATATTCATCAAATAGATGCATGACGAA
>JABCMJ010001928.1:0-5000 GCA_014822125.1 Arbutus unedo
TGTTTAAAACATGTTTTTAAGGGTACCCGCGAGAAAATCAGCTCAAAATATTAACGAAAAGAGCTTGATCCAAACAATGATTCATAAAATAGTTTCTGTCAGCATTTTGAACTACTGTTTGAATCAAGCCATTTCTGATAATATTTTGAGCTGATTTCTCGCGGGTACCCTTAAAAACATGTTTTAAACACATTGAATGGTTCGGATCATTAAAATTTAATTAGGAATGAAGAGTTTAGATGTTGGTCTAAAAAAGTATATATGCGCCTCGCTTCAATAAAGCCCTCGCCTCGCCTTGTGCCTCGCTCCAAGAGACCTTTGCACCTCGGTGCACCTTGTGCCTTAAATAACTATGGTGTTGATCAGGGATAGTTGTTTCCTAGTCCTCATCAATATTGTCAATTGGTTGGTAAGTTGAATTATCTTACTAGCACACGTCTTGATATTCCATTTGCAATAAGTTTGGTGAGTCAATTTATGTCTGTATCTCGACTCCCTTGTTGGGAGGTTGTTTTACGTATTATGAAATATTTAAAGGCTCATCCAGGACGAAGTTTGTTTTATCGAGCCAATGGTTATTCGCGTGTTAAGGCATTTACCAATTCAGATTAGACAGGAGGACTTTTTGATATGAGATCAACTACTGGATATTGTGTTTTCCTAGGTGATAATCTTAGGACTTGGAAAAGTAAAAAGCAAAATCGTTATTGCACAATCTAGTGCAGAAGCTGAGTATTATGGCGCACACAGCATGTGATACGATCGTTCCTTGAAGAGATAAGCTTTGGTGTGCAATTGCTCATGAATATGTATTGTGATGATCAAGTAGCCATTCATATTGCATTCAATCCTGTGTTTCATGAGAGGACCAAACATATAGAACTTGATTGCCACCTTTTTCGCGAGGTGGATAGGGTTATGATTGCCACTCCTTTCGTGTCTACAGGTGCTCAATTGGCTGACTTTTTCACCAAGTCATTATGCAAGTCATGATTAGAGCTACTATGTAATAAGATGGGTTTATGTGGTATTTATATTCCAGCTTGAAGGGTAGTGTTAATAGTTATTGTAATGTGTGTGTTTAGTGGTATTAGGGTATACATGTCTTTTACTTCATACTCGTTCTCTGTCTATAATGTATGTGTGTTAGGATAAGTGATTAACCAATCCCAAGTACTTTGATTAATCTTTGATGACAAGCGCCATATGCCTTTCATAGGCGTTTCAATAGTTCAATGTCAAAGCTTCTGACATTGAACTACATATATCAACATGCTAATATACTAATTTCAACCACTGGTAAAACAGTTAATTCTGCCTAAAAAGTTTAGATTCTTTTAGGTGGTGATGTTAAATGCACTGATAAGGTGAAGATGGAAATTGCACTCTGTTTGCTAACTTTACAGAACTCATCCCATCTTCACCTTATCTGTCCCAATTCACCAGCACAAAACCACCACCATTCATCAACTCTCTCCTCTCGCTCCTTCTCCATCTCATCTCTTTTGTCAATCTCAATCTTATTTATTCCGAAGGGATTGAAACCACCACCTTCGTCACCCATCTTCCCCACCCAAAACCCCATTCGCTAACCATTCTTCACCTGCAATCCACCCTTCCCATTGTCATTGCCAACACACCCACAACTACCAACCAACCAAGAATGTCACAGTCCCTTCCCTAGTGTCACGGACCGCCAACTTTCGTGACATTTGAAGCCCTTAGAAGTTGGTAGAAGCTTGGAGAAGGTTCTGGGATGCTCAAGAAGAGTTCGGAAAGGTCCGTAATGTCCTAACCAAGCCTGGAGAATTCCGAAAGGTCAAGGAGACAGCTAGAGGAGCTAGAGAATTCTGGAAAGGTCCAGAATTCTAGTTGGATGCAGCTGGAAGATTCTGGAGAGGTATAGAAGTTGCTGAAAAGCTCAAGAGTATGCTAGAAGGTTAGGGAATATTCTAGAGTTGTAAGTAGTCTCCTACTTTGTTCTTAGAGTTGTGTAGAATGTTCTAGGACTTAGTAGAATAAGAGAGCTCTAGATGTTTCCTAAGAGTTCCTTGAAGCCTATAAAATGGTGGAAGAGCTCATTTATGAGGGAGTTTGTGGGAGAGAGCTTGGAGAGAGCTTGAGAGAAGCATCCAAGAGTGAGAGCTTATGAGCTAGAGAGAGAGTCTTGTATAGCTTGTCTTGTATAAAGATTTTTTATAGTGAAAGAGCTTACTTACCGTAAATCTCTCGTCTTTGAGAGTGAGTGTGTGTCTCACTTGGGTGGGTTGGGCAAGTTAGCTCATTGGGAAAGGCTGACTTGGGCATCAAATGTGTGATTTGCCTAAGTGTTGCACGGTGCGCAAGTGCTAAAATTCTTGGGCCGTGACACTATGCCCTTGAAATCTAATACCCAAATACCTTAGTCCACCTACTTGGGTCCCTTTTCATAGTCGCCATATCGTTCCCAACCCAATCAAAAGCTAATTGATAATCCTAATCGCCACTCTTGAAAATCGTAACCCAACAGGAAATCCCCTGATTTGTGACCCAAAAAAAATTTCCCAAGCGCAAGGATTGAAGAGGATTGTGGTACGAGGGCTAACAGTTGCTAGCCAGATGTTTTAGAGACTAACAGTTCTTTAGAAAAGTGGCTGACAGTGGATGTGGGTTTGAGCTAATGGTTTATTAAGTTGCCATGGTGTTTGTCCGGGGTGGGACATTGGTGCTTGTGGGGAGGGGGAAAGGAGAGATGGTGATAGTTGTTTGATTGGTCTGCTTTGCTTGAGATTTTGACATACAGGACGAAGTAGTTGACAGATTTGGCAACAACAACTACTTTGATTGATTCCTCTTTCACCATTCCTGCATTAGTGTTGGCCGTTGGGCTGTTGACAAATGGGGAAAAGAGAAGGGAGGTTTGCTTTGAAAATGGATTTCATGAGATTTCTAGGTGGTGTAGCAGCTGATTTTAATGGTGAAAGTTTTTGTGGCTAGGATTTGAAGGAGAAGATGGATCTTTTAAGTTGGCTAACCGAGGTGAAGGGAGGATTCAAATTGGGACACTTTGAAACTGTGGGGTTTTAGTTGTTCAAATTTAAAACTCAGGTATTAATGGAAACGGTCAAACTCTGGAGTTTCACATGTATTTTTCTTTCTGCAGATTAGGCGTGAAGTGAGTTTTTTGAGTTCCGCGTTCTTTTCCTCTTTTCATGTGCATAGAAAAGGAAGTTTCCAGACAATATAATATGTATTCCAACAATCTACGAATTTCAGGATGAGAAAGGACATCAAGTACTATTTGTGAAGCGACTAGGTGGGCCTATTTTTTAAAGTAACTAATCTTATTTTGTAGAGAACTGTTGTTCTCAATTTTTTTCTCTTCGTTTACCAATTCCATTTTAGGGAGCACAGAGATGTTATGTGTTAGGTTAGGTTTAGGAAATAGATGTTGAATTGTTCATCTAATAGTTTCATTAGTTCACTAAGAGGAGGCTGATTACGACTATGGTACAATGTGCCTTCTCAATACCTTGACAGGCCACTCTAAACTTGTACTAATTATTCAAAAGACATCATTGGATAGAAGTTGTTCTAAGCAGACATCATTTGGCTGTATATTTACCTCAGATGGCGTGACTTTTTTTTTCCCGCCTATCTTTGTGTTAGCACAGGACAGTTTCTTCATTTGGTACATATTGCCTTTTGTTTTGTTACGTTTTTTAATTGGCTTTGCTCAGTATATCAATATGACATCCTTGATGTCTTTTCTGATGCAGCTGTAATGCAGTCAGATGGTTTTGAATACCTGAAGGAAAATTGCCCAGTGCTGCAGTCGGAGCTCCTGAAGACAGTGGCCGGGGGTGAGGAGGAAGTCAGCGGTGAGGGTGGGAAGAGCAGGAGTGTGTGGGCCCAGTTTTGTGATGGCGATGATCCGAATGACCAGAGTATAGGGCCATCAACATGATAATGCCAAAAGAAAAGAAAAGAGAAGAGAAGAGAAGAGAAGAGAAGAGAAGAGAAGCTGATCGAGCCTCCTCCAGATGCATGTGTTCTGTCTGTAATCTGTATGCAGGCACAGTATGGGTGCCAGGCAAGAAGTGCAACTGAACAGGAAACATAATGTACTTCTTCGTGCCTGATGATGTATGTATGTGTTAAGTGAACTGGAAATGACAAATGGGTAGAGATAGAACTAGGGTAACTGAATACAAGCATTGCCTGCTTTATCATTCCTTTGTTGTCTATAAGATGAACTGTGTGATACTGAGATGGTGGTGTGTATTAACTGTTGGGTTTGAATCTGGTAAAAGCAATTTCAAAACAACAGAGAGGAAAAAATCTAGATCTTCAGTTTGTATAAAGTTAAACTCCTTGATCTTCTTGTAGGCCCTTTTTGGTCGGTAAAAAGATGGAAACTCTCAGGCTCTATGTTATCTTTTCCTGCAGGATGACTCTTTGAGACAGTAAAAGGTAGGAAAAAATTATTTGAGACTGTATAAAGTCAGAACAACTAAATTGTAATCATTTCTAATCACACTGGACATTATTTGTTTCAATTGAAATGAAGTGATTATTACTCAATCTCTTTCATTTTGCTCATGAAAGATCAAAGTTGTTTCAGTTAGGACTTTTATTTGAGATATTATTCTATTAGCCCCGACAAAATACAAAAAAAGTATGAAAGCTGTGATTGGAACAATAAGGGTTCTGTACTAACTAAATGATTCTCCCTTTTCGACTCTCTAAAGGTAAGAAATGAGAATAGCAATTGAAGCCAAACTAGATGAATAATGTTTGCTTTGGGCATTCGAGCCTCATTTTTTCATTTGTAGGGGGTGAAAATTTCAAAATTAGGTGTTTTCGAGACTTTACCTTATTAATAATTGCTAATAAGGTACCCGGAAAACTTTTTATTTTTATTTTTTTGATAAACTTTGGTTGCTAGACAAATATGTTTAGTATTAGGAGATGATGTGTGAGAATATCTTAGGTTTTTTTATTAGTGATTTTTAGCATAA
>JABCMJ010001928.1:10000-31111 GCA_014822125.1 Arbutus unedo
TGCAGTCTCTAGTTATCGAAGACCAACAATATATGTGGAGCTTTGATGCTGAGTTCTTTTTATTGGAATGAGGCCCTTCTGTATGATGATTAACATCCGGAGCGAAGCAGATGAGAGAGAGAACCTGTGGGAATAATATATTGGTTTCCATTTAGTATTTTTGTCTCGTCATATTATACGTTATATCACCGGTTTTGACAATGTGGGTTGAGTAATGTATGGTTTCTTGTGTACTAATTTCTGTTTTGGGCATCGATCTTATTAGGATTTTCCTAGACTATGGAGATGCACAAGTCACCTTTCGAATGTCAAAACTAGTTTGTTTTTTGGATTGTATTCTAACGATTTTTTACAAGTCTCATCATACGGTTACAAATTCACAATTATTTTTTTTACAAGTCTTGACATATGATTAAAAGTTCACAATTTTGTGAAGTTCTTGCGAATTTAACTTTTTTTAACTACTAATTGACCATGTTAAGTGGTGCACGTTTGTTGCATGATGTAACTTTGTTAGATGCAAACCCAAAGGTGAGAAGCAGCCATACCTACGAGTCCCACCACAAAAAAATAATAATAGTAAGAACCACCACACACACACGCGCTGTGATTGGTTTGAGTCCCACTCTCTATTTTCGGACCGTGGTGACTTATATTTGGTTATATATATTGTTTTTGGCTTAGATTTGATCAAATGGTGACATCATCTTGGAAAAGACCTTTAGCTTGACGAAGGAGATGATTTCTCTACCCTTTACGAGCAAATTGACGAATGTCACTGCAGTTTTACTATTGTTTTTTATCAAAATTGTTAAGACCCCCATGGAGAGCATAAACCAGTTTTGAACACGGAAGTATTCTCACGCCTGACGACAACGAAATATAATCTCCTGATGTGATGCAAAATTAAATTCTTTACGATTTCATTGATGATTAAAGTCATTCATTTTATAGGCCTCGATATGTAAATGATAAGCCCAAGTGCTATTGTTTTTTGAGTACAAAGATGCAGAGTGTAATTCACCCTTCCTAGTTTTTGACAGCCTTAACAAGGAGTTAGAACCTGCTGATACTATAAAGAGAACATGCGCTACGGATGTGATCGGATCATTAATTTGTTGAGGAAAAATGCATAGCAACTGCGAAAGCTATTAAAAAATACCCAAAATTTCCCATCTGTCATTCCTTATTCCTTTCCCTGTACAAACAAGCCCCAAAATTCAAGATCCCAATACACGTGCGACCCCAAAAATTCATAATTTTATTGTCTCCTCTGTGGTAAATGAAGAAAAAAGGTGGAAGAAAAAAAAAAATACATTTTCCTTTATCCCTAAACTAGCCACGCAGTAGTATCATATGCAGTTTTCCGACAGGAGAATTGAATAAAGCAAATGCCTAATCCCATATCAAGGAAGGAAAAGAGAAGGATATTTTCAGCAATTCCAGTAATATTACAATGTTCCCAGCGAATATGTAAAGATTACTTTTACATTGATATACATTAAAAGCTTGCAGTATGATTGCAGCTTCATACACTAGGACTCGTTATGCCAAAAGAAAAAATATTGCAGCTTCGTACACTAGGACATGTTGTGGCGAAAGAAAAAAATATGATATGGAACGTAACCTAATGTTCTGAGTGAAGACAAGTTAAAGCAGAGTCTTGGCAAAGCCCATCACAAGACAGAATAAGTTGGACTCAAATATCTAGCACAACAAATTCTGATGTTTTAACTTGCAATCAGACAAATGTCCAAAGAAGGCATTGCAGGGCACCACCTCAAAAATTGCTTCCCCGAAAAGGTACTGGTTGAAACTTGAGCAAGGACCCCATTTAAATACGGTCTCACTAGCACAATCTACCTGCATGAAGTGAACCACGGTTTCCATGCAACACAAAGATACTTTAACCAAAAGAATGGGTCAGGTTGACAAGGGTTGGCCCCCTAACAAGATCAGATGACTTCCATCAACAAAAATAACTGAACACGTAAATTCACCCCCTAAGTGCCCTAATTCGCCCCACAAGGGAGGCGAGCCATGCTCTAGGGAGGTGGATTTACATCTTCATTTTGCACTTCTAGTGATTGTGTACATAAGGTTTCTATATAGATGAGACTCAAAACCACTGATCCTTTGGGAGCAATTAATGTGCGAAACACCATGCTACCAGGAGAAATTTGATTTATTGCGTCTTTTAAAACAATACAACAGTTTTTTTACACTATTATTCTTCATTCTCCAAATGGTAAGAAGACCGCAATGCAACAATTTAGCTGCATGTATAGTGTATGCTACGAACACGCTCAATTTAGTAGCCATTCGTGAATCTTCGGGAGGGGTGGATTGGGGACGGGCCTAACCTTCGGCATAATATGCACAAAGTGGTTGCCATCATGCTTGAACCCAAGACCTGAAGTTTACTAGAGTGGGTTTTAACCACTGAACCAATAACCATTTGTTAGTCGTTTTTACTGAGACATTTTTCAAACTTTTGTATATTAGTTCAGAAGTTCACAAGGTGCACCCACGTAATGGTATCTCCCTCTCACCCTTGGTATCCCTCCTCCACTCTGATAACAGTCAATTAAATCCGCCATTCTTTTCCTGTTTCACTAAGAAAATGTATAAATCAACAAGTCCATCCGTATTTAATTTTCTATTCAAGAGGTTATTAAACTACTATAATGGAGAGTCACGCTTCAACTGAGGAGTTGGAACTTATCAGGCTAACATTTTCACCTGAGAACATACTATTGCTAGAGAGCAAAAGTTTTCTTTCGATTTACAACAACAAAATAGTATAACATTAGTTACTAGGTCTTTCTTTCATTTTCATGGAAATAACACACATACAGCCATGCCTTGGGACTTCCAGCCCACAAGTAGTATACAAGATCAAGCATTAGCCTTAGCAAAAGTAAGTGTCCATCCTAATTATCCATCCTAATTATAACACTGGTCACTTTCTACCATTATTGGGTTCTAAAAGTAACGTAAAATAGACGTTTCCAAAATCAAACGATTGTATGGATGCAACAATAAATAGATTGCAGAAGCAGCGTTGCCTCAAAAGCGCCTAGACTTCTGTTGTGGAGGATATCCAGGCATCCCCATTCCTGAGTCCTTCCTTCTCATCTATTTCCAAACAATGCAATATGAATCAGAAAAATTAATAAAAAATTAATTTGCATAACAGAACTACCTTGAGTTTAAAAAAGTAAACCTGCTGCTGCTGATGAGCCTGGGCACCGACACCCCTTGGCATCGGTATATTTCCTGGATTCATACCACCACCCATCCCAGCCTGGGAAGCGAGATTATAAGCTGCCATGCCTTGAGGTTGCATCCTTTGCATGCCCCCCATAGGCAGTGGCCGAGGTACAGATCTACTTGGCACTACATGAGGACCCGCCATGCTCCCAGACACTGCATTCCCTGATGATACCTGGTCAAATCAACGAAAATATGAGAACACAAAACAGCAAGAAAATACACTTTCAACAAGAAAAATAAAGACCTTCCTTTTTGCAAGAGCTGTCATATGCCAGGGTCATGATACACAAAGGTAATTTACTGATAGGAGATAAACAGTGTTGAAATTCAGGGGCTAGCAGCATCCAAAACAATTTATCATGCTTAGGACAGGGCAGGAGAAGTAGGGATACCGAATAAGAGAACCAGGACAATCAACAAACAAAACATTGTAGGCAAGGATGTAAATCAAGGGCTGCACAGAGTAAAAAGTTGACAAGCAGGAAGGGAATATGGACTCCACATATCCAAGGACGAATGCACTCCATAATAAACAAGAAAATGGAGAGTCACATAAATATGTTTTTTCACCCCCAGAGAACCTGGTCGGGTCAACAGCTCTTTGTATGGGCAAAGGCCAGAGGGTAGCATCACAGCTACTACAAAGCGAGACGACGGAAATGGTTGGTTCACGGTTGTAACGGAAGATAAAGGTGGCTAGAGTTTGGTCTTGATGACTTCATAGGGTTGCCATGAAAGTATCGGGTACTGGGCTAGGATCCAACTCGTGGGGTGCCGTCATGACAGGATCTGCCACGGGAATGAAATCGTGGTGGTCAACTTGCTTATTACCGTGGTGTTAGCGTGATTTTGGAAAACAATCTGGTCTTTTCCTCTCTTTTTTTTCCAGGAAGGGGGAAGAAAACCAAAGAAAGAACAGAAAAAGAAGCAAGGGAAACTTCTCAATGGATTCAGGCATGGTGGTTATGATACCGTGTCACGTGTTTTCTCTGGGAAACGACCAAGATAATTGTTGAACTAGAGACTAGAGAGTGTGAAGAGAACAAATGTTAGGTTGTTGATTTACAAAAAAAACTCATATATAGACATTACTAGAAAAAAAAAATAAGATGACAAAATTACCCCTGGCAGAATATCTTAACCTTTTGAAAGGTGTAGTGTTGGCACTAGCATATTATATATTATTGTATGACGTCCATGCTTCTTAAGACGCATGCAAGGGCTATTTCTTGCTCAAAAATTTAACATTATCGGTGACAGTAAAACATACTACTATCGGGTGTCTCGTCTGTAAGAAAATTTGCAAGTTGAATCCATCTAAACTGCTTTCATTTTACGTATCTTTTGTTAAAAGAAATAGTAGTCAATGCATTGCATTTTACAAGATACTGGAGAAAATCTGTGAGCTATTCAACAATAGCAAAAGCAGAAGTGCAACAGTTATTTATTTTACTCCTGGAGCTTTAAACTGATATTGCAGAAACAAGTTCCAAATCATTGGCACATACCGGTTGCGAAGGTTGAAGACTAGTCGTTCCTTCAAAATCAGTCGTTGTATCCACTGGGCGAGTAGGATAATTCACTACCTTCTCTCCAGGTTGAGAAGGTACAAGTGCACTGAATATTGGTATTACATTTACTGGTCAGCTTCAAGAAAATGTAGAGAAAAAATATGCTTGACGAAAAAATAAAACTGCATACAGATTTTGTCTACTTTTACGCAAAAAATGTTAATTAAAAATTGCTGATAAGAAAAAAATTATGCATCAATTACAGGACAAGTGCAGTAATTTGAATGAGAAAAATGGTACATACTTGCGCCCTGGAAGAGGTTCAAGCCGAAAGTACCTAAGGAAAGAAAAAACTTGGTACGCTCAGCCAATAGATCGAAAACACCAAATATATATACATATATGTATATGAGAGAGAGAGAGAGAGAGAGAGAGAGACTATGATGAACAGAATATAAGGCTCCGCACAAACTGCAGAATGACTGCTGAACTTTTGCAAGTTCGCTGGTTCGGTACATTCCGGCTAGAATTGAGGTTTAGAAGTTCTAGTATAGGATCTCTGTCACAATGAACTCATGTCATGTCAACGTCGCACGACATGGTATCAGTACAAGAATGGGATATGCATCCAACACACCAAATTAGATGTTGATCACTATTGCTGAAAAGGAAAAGGTAGCATACGATTGTAACACAAGTTCCTCCATTTCACCTAAAGCCATAGATAGACATCCACTCCATTCCAATCAAGGAACACCTAGCTCATATGGACATTTTCCAAGTCAAGTCCTTGTGCATCAATATTTTCGGTTAGCAAAGTCCAGAACCTGACATGCATCTCCACCCAATTAATGTGCTAGAAGCCATGTGATAATGTGTCCTATAGACCTAAAATGATTCCCCTGGTTCTGACTCAGTGATGGCTTTAAGCAATAAATAATTGGAGACAATCACAAAGGTCTTGAACCCAAATATTCTCGAAATACTACTTTTAAGAGTGCAATAACAATCCATAAGACAAGGGAAAGGAACTTTGTTTGCAAAGGAAGAGGTTGACCCTTGCAAAATTGACCCTTAAAGCATCAAAGAACTTAAACATGTAATATACGATCTAACACTCCCCGCACATGCGACCCTTCACCCGCACATGGAGAGATAAACAATAAATCTATGACACAGGGATCCTAACGAAACAAGGTGCACCTAAAGCACAGACAACAATCAACCAAGAGATTCATGTTCAAAAGCCTCTGAAATCCTAGCTCTGCTACCATGTTGACGCATCCAACTCAAAACCATTGGCAATGAGTAAAGAGGCCACCCATGCACATTAGTTTTCGATGTAATAATTAATTAACGTGGGACAAAGGGATTGCGTACTCATGCTCAAGAGCTTGTGCTGCCGTTATGCGCTTTCGAGGATCATATCTGCAAAAAATATAGTAAGATGGTCAAGAAAATAAAAATCAATTGGCAAATATACTGTATCGCCGTTTCGATTGGCAAATATTTGTTGGTTGTCACTTGAAACCACTTTCCTGTGCACAAAAGCTTCATGGATGCGTATCAACCTTCTAATTTCTTTGAATTATTTGTTCCAGCAGAGTGCTAGAGTGTTGAAAACAAGTTCAAGAACATTGAGTCGTTCCTGGATGAAGTGCATTGCTTTTGTCATCATTTTGGGCTTCTGTTTCTCTCCCCTTTAAGGCGATTCCACCTTTTCGTTGGCAACTAGAGTCTACAATTTTTATTTCTGGAGTATTGGAGGGTAGTGTATAAATTGTAGCTTGAGAAATTGATTTGCTTTGCTCTTTTATATTTTCTTTCCGTGCAAGCCTTGTCCTCCTTTTTTCTCGTGTCTCTATGTCTCCATTTTTTTGTCTTACATCCTATAACTGCAGAGTAAGCAACAGTTCATAAACTGAAAATGCACATACTCCAGCATCTTTGAGAGGAGATCATATGCAGGACTTTTTGGAGAGAGATGAACAACGCTATAAAGTCCAGGATTGTTGTCACTGTGAGAAGGAAGGACGAAAAAGGGGAAACTACTTAGATATATTGAAACAAGTCTTGTAATAAAGAGAACTAAGAATTCGGCAACCATTTGCTTAGAAAAATTCAACCAGGACTTATAGGAACCAAGAGACTTCTCTTATATTTTCCAAGAACAAAGAGACTTACTATTTATGCCCTTGAATGTGTTGTTGATCAGATTGCCAGTGTGGAAGATTCACCAGTGTAGGCCATTTTTCTTGAGTGGGATGACCTAATCCATGGTTGACCACAGGTTAGATCAGAAAAACAAGAAAATGGCAAAATTGGGAACTGACTAAATGAACCTTCTTACCTAAGACTCTAAATATCTTGTCAAGTTGGTCAAGCTGCAGAAATTATCAATTTTGCACAAGGGAAAGAGATAGTGAGAGCAGATGTCCAACATAACAGAAAATTATAAGGCTTAAGTTGCAACGAAAATTCCATGAGCAAATGATACCAAGGAAACAATATTAAGATAACTTCATACCTGAAAAGGGTTTGGTATGGCTTTAACTTCTTGCCCTTGAAAGAGTGGCTTGAGAGTCAGAAGCTCAGCAAATATGCATCCAACAGCCCACGTATCTAATAGCTGTCTTAAGGATGTAACAGCGATAACTTATCAACAAGTACTATATTCTCTGATTGATACACACACACATATGGAATTGCAGAGAAACGCTTAAATCTTATAGTGAAAAGAATGTGGCATGTGATGCCTAAGGATACCAACAGCACTAGTATAGTGCTTTGCCCCAAGAAGTAACTCTGGTGCGCGATACCAAATTGTCACCACAACCTGCAGCAGTCATTGGCACATGAAAGATTTGCAGGAGAGGGAACTCTGAAGCGTCTTGAGGTGCATCAATTTAGATTTCTTCGTTTCTTTGTACTTACTGTCAGACAAAGAAAGACAAAAGAAACACTAGCAGATATGTATGGAAACAAGATCAATGCATCCTACCCCATTTTCTGATAAGGGCTTCAAGGGAGCTTGATAAATTCTTGCAAGTCCAAAATCAGCAATTTTGACAACTCCTTGCTCTTCTCCCTCACCCATGACCTGGTCATTGAGGTTCATGAAAATGGTGAAGAATATACTTATGTTCAGATGTCAGAGAGGACATCTGGCCGAGTAACCTTTAAAATAGGTCGACAGACCCTACCAAGATATTTGACGGCTTTAGATCTCGATGTATGATCCAGTTACTGCGTTGCCATTCCAATGGTACAAGTGTAGGTTATTAGTCATAATGTAACTCTAGTGCATCTCAGGAAGGCAAAATACACATTACCTATGGAGGTAGTTCAAGCCATTAAGCAGCTGCCACAGCAATGCCTTAACAGTGTACGGATTGATGGCTTGGTTAACCTTGTCTCTGTGATGTCTAATAATTTCCTGTATGCACAAGTCAAGAACACACGGTCACTGAATTGGCCATATTTAGTGACTACACGAGATACGAGTCCAAAGCAGTACTTGTTGTGCTTCTGCCGGGAGGTTCTAACTAGTGCTAAACACTGTTACAATCACTTCAATGGGAGAAGGGGACAATTGTTTTCATTTTTTTCACTCCATTCAAAAAACAGTTGGAAGGAATACGAAGGAATCACTTAAACCAAAATGTTTCGGTACAAGAACCACGGGTAAAACTTAGACTTAGCTGCAACCATTGACAAATGTAGAGAGAGCAACTGAATAACCAAAATCTCAGTTAAAGTGTAGTGAAGATGAGGAATGTAATCAGAAGAATGGATCTGACATTGGTGAAAATATACCTAGCAAAAAAGCCACGCAATAAAGCTTGATCTACTGGCCAAAGCCCTTGTGAATTAAGGCCTCAAAGAGAAAAACAAGAAATGTCATTTGAGAAGTGGAAATACTCACATACAGGTCATGCTCAGCATAATCAAAAGCCAAATATAGGGACATGTCTACATGATTGATGTGCACATTCACAAGCTTCACCACATTCTCATGGTTTATCTCCCGAAGCAACTGCATCATTAACAGATAAGAGTATGTAATCACAAAAATGGAATCAAGCATTACCACCAATACTTATATTTCAGTTCTACAGCCATTCTATATTTGATTGCAACGACTACATTGAGCAAATAAGACAGGAAGGAACAGTAACCTAACTTTCAACTATGTAAACTCCATCATTTCGTCCTAATAATCCAAAGTCACCAAAGTACTCAACTCTGCTGTAATTATCTAGACAACTGCTAGATGAGTCAACACAAAGGTGACAAGATATAAGCTTATAAAGTAAGTGTATGTTATCTGGCAAAGTCCTAGTAAAGATTCACATCTACAATTATTACCTTCCCTAAAAGGAGTAGCGCACATTGTTTAACTTATTCTCACGGAGCCTACTCTAGCAATAACATCATAATGAAGATAAAACCAGAGCTACGCCTATACCAATCAAGATTGAACCAGACCTATGCCTGAGAATATAATTACAAAATATGTTTTCCTTCTACTGCCATATTTGCAGGAATGAAACAGATACAAACCAAAAGGCAAACTGAGCAAAAAAACAAAGATCCAGTATTATTCCAGTTCAGCTCTCGGGGGGCAACCCATGGTTTAAGAATAGTCTTTGAACTAAAATTATAAGCTTCCCAACCGCTGCAAAACACCTGCTGCATATTTAAGTCCAAAACTGAGCCTGTGATACGATTATTATTTGGTAGAGTTGTGCTTTTCTTCCTTTGCATTTAGATTTTATCGAGCACATAGCACAAGGAAAACCCAAAGAAAGACTCATAGTTGTTGTGGTCATTTCCTTGCCTTTGCTTTCCTTGGCGTTTCTCAACAAGCAAATGAAGGAAAACAATATATAAAATGAATTCTTAACTGATTGTGCCGTTTCTGGTTTCGATGTTCCATGCAGCAGGCTATGATGCATAAAAATTAGCCTATTTAACAACAATCCAGGAGTGCAGAAAATTTCCCCTTCATCCAATATGCAGTCTGAGTCTTCTCTAAGGTTCCACGTTTATGAAGAACCGAATACGCAGAAAAAAAAATACAACTTTTTTTCTTAGAATTCGCATATTTCTAAGAGAGAGAGAGAGAGAGATAGAGAGAGGAAGGGTTAGTGGGGACCATAATTTCGCGGATGGCGGTGGGGGAGACGCCGTCGCCGTCCTTGGATTGCTTGAACTTTTTGATGGCGATGGACTTGCTCCGGTTGGACTTGATCTTGGCGAGGAACACTAGGCCGTAGGTTCCTTCTCCGATCTTTCCGATCAGATCGTACTGTTGGAGCCATTCAGGCCTGTTGCTATTGCTGCTGCTGTTGTTGGCCCTGCTGTTGCCGTCCCCCATTCTTTAACACTTACCTGACTATGCACCTAAATTAATACACTACTATTTGCCCCAACCTCCTCCTCCTCCTGCTGCTGTATGTACAGAGTCAACAAAATTTCCGCAGGGTAGATACGAATTGAGGGATATATATTCATATTCCCCAGTTTGAAGGCTTTGCTAAAACCAACGATTATGAAATTTTCCCCCTTTCCAGCGAAATACAAAAGGGTTTTCCTATTCTTTCATTTCCTTGGAGTTGGGTTAATGTCCTACAAATTGATTTTGCTATAGCTTTGTTGTTTTTAAAAGTCAAAATTTATTGACTTATTGATTTTTTTTATTTTTTATAAAATTTATGTACAAATGAATTAAATTTCATTTCTTACAACATAATCTAATAATATCAAATAAAACCTTAATACTACTAGGAAATTCATTTGTTTTTATCTCTTTTGTAATTGTCACAAGCAATATTAATATTATGCATGTGAAACATGCGGTATAATAATTTGATGCATGACAGAGGAGAATTTGTTTTAGATATTATGAACGCAGATGGCACTGTTAGTTTTTTTCCCTAAAAAAATTAACAATTTTTAATTATAATATTTCTTTTCTCCTTATATTTCTTTTTTCTACTCAATAGAAAAATACCTTTTAAAATTTTCATCACTTTTAAAAACTTTTTTTTTTCAAAGATTTTTTTGTTTTACCATGTGATTTTTCCTTTATAAAAAGAGAACTTGATGTGTGGATTATATATATATATATATATATATATAGAGAGAGAGAGAGAGAGAGAGAGAGAGAGAGAGGGCCCGCGCCGCGGGGGGGGGGGGGGGGGGNCAAGATTGTACTTGTAATTGTAAATGGTTCCACGTAATAGTATTGTATTTCATATTTTATCACAAACATAAAACAAATAAAAGTTTAGTGCATTGATAAGTATGAAAATACTACTCTTCTCGGAAATATATACGTATTCGGATATTGAGGACAATATAAAAAAAGATAAAGATTTGTCTTAAAACACTAGTCTCCTACGAGAACAGAATTTTGAATTCTAAATTGAGCAGGACCCAAACTCCTAAGGATAATGAGAAACTAAAACTTATCCACTACCATGTGTTAGCCCAATCCATATCCCTGAAAAAAGGTAGGGTTTTAGTAGGACTCGGCCCTTGATCTTATATAAAGGGACCCCATTTATTCTCTAGGTAGGAGAACTCTCTCTCTCTCTCTCTCTCTCTCTCTAGAACTCTATACATTTGATCTCTAGTGTTTACTTTATCCACAGTATAAATATCGCGTGATTTAGGCATCAAAGGGGTGTTGGCTGACACCATGCAGGTATCCTTAGTATTTTTTGCAGGTATTCAATCTCACCTCAGACCATCCAGAGGATTAGATGAACGGTTAGAAGCTCGGCCTCAGAAGGACTAAAAATCGCTTCATCAGTTGGTGCCGTAGGTGTGAACGATATGAGTTCCCTTAATCTACTTCACTTGAGGGTTCAGAAAAAGACCAGTGTGTTTATTAAAAAAAAAATAATAATTAAGGAAGTTGCAATCTGACGAGAAATATGTGGCAGACGAGATTGAACTTTGGTATCTCAATTCACAACCGATAGTCATCCATGAGATAAGACTTCTGCGCACTTAAATATTATGCTTTTATATTTGATTCTATGCTATTTTAACTTTTAATTATGGAACAATATGATACTTCTTTGCCCATTTGCAGCCCCCACGTGTGGCTACCTGTCAAAATTTCATTCTTATAGTATTAGATTTGATGAAACCACTATATAAGTTGGACAATGTTATCTACCTGTGTTGGAACCACTTTATTTATTCAAAATGAATGACTAATATAAAACTTACGAAATCGGAGGACGCATGACGATCGAGTTTACTCGATTAGAATTCTCGACTTTCACTTTGAATAAATCATTGTTCTAAGTCCCGGCATCGAAATATTTTATGTCTAGCTGTATTTTCTCTTCGATCTATATTAATTTTGGACCAAAAGCCTTGGACTGTAATTGTGACACCCCCTATGTTTCACCCTTCACGTGATCGCACGACTAAATTGATCATTTAGTATTCTACAAAGTTTACAACATGATCCCAATATGCGAAGGTCACCCACCATAATTAGATTTTGAGCAAAATCCATCAAGTATGATATGAGATGTTCAAAAAGTGTGAGCACTGAATTTGTGGGATAATCGTAAGCCCATGCAATCTACCTTTGACCTATGGATATAATTATATCCAGATTGCCCATAGATATAACTGTCCAAATTGTCAACTTACTTTCAGTAATTTTGGGTTATCGTCAATCTCAAAATTGGTTGTCAAGGGACAATTAAGTTTTTATTTGGCAATTGCAGTGGATTTATTTCCCCATGAGATCAAATTATTCAAGTGTTTTTTAAAAACATACTTTGCATAACCCTAGATGCAAAAGAGAAAACTACATGTAGGCTTGCTCTTGATCGAGACTAACCTACTCTCTTGTATATTTACACTGTCACCGTGAGCAATCGGCAGTCGATGTCTGAAAACATGAGCATGATAGACTACTTTCTCATTATACCTAGAATCTTCACTATACTTGCCCATACTGTTGCTAGACAAGTAAATCTGGGTATAAAGATTTAAGAAGGCTCCGGCCTTATTGCCAAGCTCATCCAATTGAGATTATGACAGATCAGCCTCTCTAGCTCGTACTCACAATATTCGGCAAAATAAGAATAAATTTTGAGTAAGTCACATGAGACCATCACTCGACTACCACGGTGAGTTGCAAGACAGCAAAAGAATTCAACTCGCGATAGATCTAGATCATTTATAAACTCCAAGAGAGACTTAAATTTGCAACTACTATCTGAAGAAGCACAACATGCCTCTAAGTCAGAGGGAGATTTTTCTTGTGACCATTGCTCATTTCTACTATCATATGTGATTATATCTAAGAGCAAGAAAAGTTCTATCGGCAATTGGTAACAAGCCTACTGGATATTATTTCCGTGGAAAAGGAGAAACATGCATTAGTCATAAACACTGGGCGAATTAGATAAAGTTTATTCTTGTTGACTAGTACCATTCAGTGGTAAAAAATTCTAACCGGAAAATAAAACCCTAGACAAGGCTCCACTAAATTTTGTAGTAAGAGATTTTCAAATACACACCAACTACTTGCATCTTTGTATGTGACAGAGAATATTTGTGTTAGTTTAACGCTATAGAAATATGTGATTCTATCTGCCTCAGTGTGTGGATATTAATGTGTCACACTTTTTGGCAATCAAACTATGACATTGTGAGAGACATATTATGTATGCCACATGTTTTGGAAGAATAAAAACAGATTTTTCACATGTTGTATGCCACGTGTTTTGGAAGAATAAAACAGTTTTATTGAACAAGAAGAAGAGGTAGGAGGAGGCGCTCTAAATTCTGAGTCAGATTAAGAGTTGTGATCTCGATATTTATTGCTACCTACACACTTGTGTCTACTTGAATTTTCTCATATTTGGAATTCTATATTTTGATGAGAGTCTCCTTATCAGATGATGCTAGAGCTCCTAACAGCGATAGAAGTGTTGAAAAAACAGATCAAAACTAGCAAAAGCTTGAACTCAGAAAAGAAAAAAGGAAAAAAAAAGCAACACAGAAGCCCTCTGATTTGAATTGTTGAATCTGGGACCAGCGCGTATTTGTCTGATTTTGGAGCTATGACCTTCAGACAGAGAGTTCGATTCTAGGGCTATGACCTTTCCACGGAGGGTCATCTCATCTATTTCAAACGCGATCATTTAGTGTAGTGATTTTTTATTCTCAGCTAAGTTCTGAGCCGAAGAGGGTCGTCTCATCTATTCCAAACACGATCGTTGGTGTAGTGATTTTTTTATGCTCGGTTAAAGAGGGTCTAGATCTCCTTCGTTTACATCAATCAGAGTTGATTTAAACAAGTAGAAGAGGTAAATTGTTTTCATCTTTGTCAACGAAGCAATATTAAAATATGTTTGAAATTCTTATATGATATGAACATGGAGAGTTCTTATATTGTATGGGCTCCTATTATGTGGTTTTGATCACTTGCCCACCTCATCGAAGCTCATCGAACGCAACTCAGATGAGTTATTGATTTTGGGTCGTAATTAGAGTAGTTGAATAGGTCTATTCAGTCATCCTCGCGTGCACCTTCTTACATGATATCCAGTATAGACATTGGCCTTGTCCCACAGCCCTTGCTCATAGCTTCAACACAGGGCCAACCCTAATTCCTCTTCGAAAACAAATTATTTTGGCATGTGGCTAAGCGTCATTGCGACCAATGAAAATTCTTTAAGTTGCTTCAGATAAGGAACATTAACGAGCACCATGATACAAATCTCCATTATTTGGGAAAGTTATTACTCACAAAGAGTGTTGTAAAAGCTAAAGTGGAAAGTGGATCTTGACATGATCTCACCTCCATTATGCATCTTCATGATGATTACCTATATTGTATTTTTCAACAGCTAGATTTCAAGTCGAAGTGCGATTCTTTCAGTTTATCTTGCCTTCACTGGCTTATAACTCAAAATTTAAGTAACCAATCCTTGATATGCTCAATCCTTTTATCAAAGATGAAGGAAAACCAAGGTATGACGTTGAGTGTCCCCAGATGGCTGATATGGCACAAGAGATTGTTAAAGTAAACGGCTTTTCTAAAAGTCATCACAAATGCTTTCTACTCTGATACACGACAAATGCAAGCATTATTTCTCAGAAAAGTTATGATCCAAATCTCCGAAAGCCACAAAGTGGCCAAGTACAACGAAGACCGAGCATCAAGATTGCTCGGACTAGGCGAGATCCCCAAGTCCTTAGGGATAAATGAAGACCGAGTAGCCAAGCTGCACGGATCAAGTAAGATGCCCAAGTCTAAAAGGGTAAATGAAGACCAAGCAGCCTCGTCTGCTCAACATACATCTTCTCAACATACGTCTTCCGGGATCGTCAATAAGTACCCTCGTCTGCTCAGCATATGTCCTCTGTGACCATCAATAAGCAGCCTCGTCTACTTAACATATGTCTTCCGGGATCATCAATAAGCAACCTCGTTTGCTCAGCATACGTCCTCTAGGACCGTCAATAAGCAGTCTTGTCTGCTCAGCATATGTCCTCTGGGACCGTTTATAAGCAACATCGTCTGCTTAGCGAATGTCCTCCAGGACCATTCAAGACCTAGCAACCTCATCTGCCCAGTTTTGTCTGCTCAGCGAATGTCCTCCGAGACCTCAAACAATTGAACAGTCTCGTTTGCTCGGTAAAAGTCTTCCAGAATCTCAAGGGACCTAATGACTAGTCAGCTTTGTCTATTCGGCAAACAACACAAATTAAGACCAATGGGAAGACTTTTATGGCAAAGCAATCACAATGCATAAGTGCATAAAGGAAGGAAACGACAGAAAGTCAAGCTATGAACAAGCCCCTCTCTAAATGAGAATCGTCGGGGGAACAAACAGAAATTTGCCCATCACACTTGGGGAAGTTCATTGAAAAATGTCCACATCAATAGTAAAATATTCATAGAAGCCCTAATCTACTGTCGGCCCTACTCGACATCCTCTACAGCTCTTTTATCTGCCTTCTCCAGAGGCCAGCATGCACCCCATGATGGGATTTTTTATCATCTTCATTCAGTGAACACGATGGAGATCGGGAAGAACAACTATATTTCCTTAACCCCTCCTTATTCGGCCTCAAAAATAGGGGAGTAACTGATAAATATGAAAATATTAACTGAATACGACTACTATTCTTAGATGTATATATCTATTCGGATATCGAGAACGACAAAACAAAGGGTAAAGACTTATCCTAAAACACTAGTCTCCTGCGGGAACAGAACTATGAATCCTAAATCGAGTAGGACTCAAACTCCTAAGGATAATGAGATAATTAAAGCTTATCCACCACCATGTGTCAGCCCAATTTATATTCCTAAAAAGAGGTAGAGTCTTAGTAAGACTCTGCCCCCGATCTTATATAAAGGGACCCCTTTATTCTCTAGGTAGGAGAACTCTCTCTAGAAATCTATACATTTCTTCACTATCCATTTTCTCCATAATATCGTCCGACTTAGGTATCGGAGGAGTGTTGGCTGATACCACACGCATGTACTTAGTATTGCAAGTATATAATTTCAATTTAGACCATCAGAAGGATTAGATGAACAGATAGAAGTTTGGTCAAGGAAGGACTAAAAATCGAATTTTTCATCAAAATAGGTGATTTCCGGAAACTAGTTAGCGGAATAGGGTAGTTCTGAAACTATTCGCAAAAATAGAGCAAAACGCCATTATGATGGCGTCTTTAGGTGACATGGCATCAGGGTTCCAGCGTGGACTATTTGTACGTTACTCTTTGTGGCGTACATATTGTACACCATCATGGTTGGCGTTTTTTCGATGGTACAGTTCCCCGCGCCTATTGTACGTCAAAATGATCGGCGTATTTGGGTAAAACCAAACATTTTTTATTATTGTACGTCAATGTTAATGGCGTATTTGAGACGATGCAGTTTCCCGCGTCTATTGTACATCAACATGATCGGCGTATTTAGGTAAAACCAAATGTTTGACGGCAAGTAAAACGTATTTCACACAGACGTACACGTTTGTCGTCTCCCTCCCTCGCAGCATCCGTCGTTAAGGTTCTCCGGTCACCAGGCATTTTTCCGACTGTCGTTGTCCTCCCTCTTTTCTCTCGGTCTACGAAATCGAGAGATATACAAGTCTCCCATTATCGAGCAATAATTTTTTGTTTGGGTTTCCGATTTTGGGATTTGGGGCGTATTTTGGGTTACCATATGTTCTATATGTATATCGTATATATAGTGTACGTAAATCGTGTACACGATATGTGTGTATATAGCGTATATATAGCGCATATGTATAACAGCCAGTGTATATCGTGTATGTGTGTGTGTATATATAACGTGTGTATATATATATATATATATATATATATATATATGTATGTATGTATGTGTGTATGTGTGTGTGTGTGTGTGTATAACAGCCAGTGTATCTATATATACTAGCGCATGCCTGTGGCCATACCTGACGGCACGCTACAAACTCATTAAATTGCATTAATTCAGTTTTGACTTTTTACAAATTAGCCTTTTAAAATAATTTTTAATTAGAATTTACATAATTTAATAGCTATAATAAAAAATATCGTATTATCTCATTCAATTGATCAATCAAAATTTATTATAATAATTACAACAGTTTTTTTGCATAATAAATAAAATGAGGTTGAAATTAAAATTAGATAGCAATTTGTACGTACTTGTACATTTGAGTGTGATATATCTTTATTTTTTTAGTTCACCTGCTCATTTTCTAACCGTTGGATTTAATCCAAACAGTTCAGATTATTCCAATCACTTGAATACTGTGTTGTTTCACAAACACCCGAACAAATGCAATCTTAGCCATCGGATCGCCCCCTTCATAATCGGATCGCATCTAGTTGGTTTGACACGTCACATGTCACACAGACACCACGCGACATCCACATCAACACCACATAACCAAACTGTAGCAAATAGGAAAACGCCACATGAAATTATCCAATTTAGTAATCGAATCTAAAAAAATGATCATTTTACATCTCCAATTGATCTATCAAAATTTAATGCTATAACTCAAACAAATCTTCAGCATTGTCGTGACGCTTCTTAAGAGAACAATAACAAACAATAAAGGAAGCTATCTAAAAAATCAAGCCAAATAACAAAATGAATACGGAACATGGAGTTTGAAACTATAATTTTATAGCAACTCGTATGTTTGGATGCTGACACTCCTTTCCCTCTTTTAAAGTCTTCTTAATTATGCAAAGGGGGGTTTTGGTTAGTTAGATCATACCTGGAAAAAAAAACAAATAGAATAAAAAAAAACAAATAGAATCAAAAATCAAAACAAAAATTATAACTAATGTTGAACTACCAAAGCGCTTATGCACCACTCCTTAGAACTCACTGGAACGCAGTTCTTCTATACTATCATATTGTAAATTAATTAAACTAACAAACAAAAACAACTAAAGTATGTTATGAGTACATACACTAACAAAAATAAGCCAAAAAAATTGACATACAAAAAATGTACCCATCAAACTTTGACACACCAAGGACCAAGATAGCACTTCCATATTAAAGGAAATCCAAATCTACAATTGCATTAGTTTTATGATTGATGGAGATTTCCTCCGCGTGAGTAGCGCATTTCTCTACTTACAATGGGAAGAACTACTGTCTTTTTTTTCCCCCTCTAAATCAACAAATCAAAACCCATGTCAACCATGAGTCCTGAAATTGCCTTTTAATAGTAGAGAATAAAGACTCTAGGAGGAATATTGAATTAATATAAAATAAAAAATAGGACAGCCATGACTAATTGCCTTAATAGTAGAGACTATATCGACATTTCTTGTTTTGTTCCATGAGTCCTGGAATTAATAGTTTTCAATATTTTGTTGTGTTTGTGCAGTTTGTGTGGTAGCCGTATGGCACTAACCTCATAGACAGGTTACCGATTTTTTGTCGGGCGGGCGCAGCTGTTTGGACAGCTTGTGTCTTGCTTATTCTATTTGCGACAGTTGAGATGCACTAGTCGGATCCGATTTTGAGACAGTTTGGTTATAGACAGGGAGTGCCCGGTCTGTCTAGGTCGCTTTATCCCCCTCACAGCCAGGACATGCGCGCTACCACGAAGGATTGGATTATGGCCCGGGCAAAAGAGATAGCGGAGTGGGAGCAGCGCCTCCAGCGTGTCATGCCGGTTGATGTTCTTGGTGATGGGGTCTACCCCTTAGATGACCCATACCGATCATGGTATGAACGGCGGACACGACGGTATATTAGCCGGTTGGGTGCTTGTATTGGTTATATGGTAAGACAATTGCATTAATCATTTTTGTCGTTCAATTGTTTTAGGTTGCTCATCGTTTATAATCGTTGTTGTATTTTGGGGTGTAAGAACGGAGTTTCCAGCGATTGGTTGGGCCTGAGCCGGCTCCCGATTGGGTTAGGGCAGTGGGCGCTCAAGGCATTAACTTCATGACTATATTCCGAAGTCTCCAGCGCGAGCCTCCATCCCCTCCTCCGGTTGGTGGACTTGACGACGATGTGGCGGATGAGGGTCCCCCTATAGTTGCAGAAGACCCGGCCCCAGTGGACGAGGGTGTGCCCGCTGAAGAATTTTTTGTTCCCGACTTTGTAGCGACCCCTGGTCCTTCCACAGCAGCCGAGGGTGGTCCGTCGACATCGTCCACCATACACTTTTATGATCAAAGTTTAAGCCCCGTTGACTCCGACTTGGACTGGCATATTTTGGGTCGTTTAAGTCCTACCGATGCAGTCGTAGTGGACCCCCTCGATGAATGCCACATGCCATTTGACAATCAGCCACCGAAAAGGCGTAGGATTTTGACAGTTGATGGTACGGATCATGGTAGTGGATCAGACGACGATGTTGTAGGACCAGATGGGTTTGGGGGGGGGGTCGTGACACAGGTTGACACAGAGGTGGGTGGATGTTCAGCTACCCCGAATCCACATCGAAGGCCGTAGAGAGAGAGGAGGACCCCTATGTGTGGTACTGGTGGGCACAAGATTCGTCTCGGTTCTACGAGAGAGTCGTGACTAAGTATTTTTGGGTCATGTATTTAGTAGTTTTTGGGACGTTGGTTGTACATTATTGCATCGTAGTAGTGTTATATTTACTCCGCAATTACCATCAAACGAACGACCTCAATAAAAAAAATACGTAACGCATAATGAACTTGGCTTTGCGACCAATCCTATAAAATAGTTTAATAAAATATATGTCAACTTTGATCGTAGAGCTAAGTTGGATGGCAAAAAAATGAAAATGAAAATATCCGTGAAAGCGTTATTAGACACTGGTTCACGCCCAACCCTTAAAAATAATCTAATAAAAAAAAAACTAACGTTCACTGTGGGCCTTTTTTGGATGGCCAAAAAATAAAAACCCGAACTTTACTAAACATGTCTCGCAACCAACCCTTCAAAATAGTGTGCTAAAATTTTTAATTAAAAAACTATAATGTAAAATTTAAAGTTTAGCATTTCAAAAGTAATTTAGTTCCAAACTAGCTAAGAATCTTGATCCTTTATCCGTAAAAATATTTTATTTTCAAATTATATTTGGTTGATTATAGTAGTACGGGTTTTTTAGTAATTTGGTTGATTACTGTTCACGACCAGAGCTTATTTTCTTTCATGTTGTACTTTGCTTTACTGTCCTTCTATAAAATGCCTTTAGCAGAGGCGTACCACATCAAAAACGCCATTAGGAATGGCGTACAAGTATAATTATATAATAGATTTGTATGAGCCTGCGATTGGTAAACGATCAGCCACAGAAAAATCATCCAAGTTTATATAACCCTGTACTTACGATGTGTCACTATGACTTCAAATTACAGTCATGTATTGGTCCACTTCGGTGGTAAGGTATTGAATGAAGCCAACGGTCCGAGATATGAGGGTGGATCAACGATAATTCTCCCACTGGGAAGCGGAATAGGAGTCAACGAATTAAGAAATAGAATACGATGCACAGTTGATGTTGGGGGGCAACACATGAAAATGACTTTTCGATATCCAATGCTGAGTTATCCCCACACCCATTACACATATGCAGCTTTGGACCTCGTGGATGATGCGACAGTGGATATTATGTCTCAGGTTACACTCCCGAGATTTTTGTTGTCGCGAAGAATGGTCGTCGACGACAGTTAATCGTTCAGGGAGAAATTGCCACAAACACACCCGACGTTTCCACCGGCCATGGACATGTTCAAGCTGAGCCGGGTGACATTTTCTGGGAGGCAATGCAAGGAGGTCTGGCTTACAATCAAGACCACC
>JABCMJ010001929.1:0-28655 GCA_014822125.1 Arbutus unedo
CTCACCCTATCCTTTTCAGGTACCCTATCGAAAGTTTAGCATGGAGTGCTAGAAGTGGTTGAGGCGAAGCATTATTTTCGAGAGTTATGTTGATAGGTTTCACGTATTGTCTTGTAAAATCTTTTGAAAGGTTTTGTACAATTTATATATTCCTTGTCTATTTTGGTGATCAGAGAATGTATCTTTAATCAGTTCAATACGACATTTTTTTTATGGTTGGGTTGAGTTATCCTCTTGAGCTGGAACACATATTTGAATTATTAATATTTCATTTTTTTTATGGTTGGTTATAAATGAATCATGTTGAGCTTATTGGTAAATTGTGAGACTTTTCTTAATGATATGTATTATTTATATGTCCGAAATCGAGGGCGTGACACTAGGGACCAGTATGACGTTTAGGTCTGAAACTATCTCGGCTAATATTGAGGCTGATTGCCGCGGGGATTGGGGGGGGGGGGGAGGATGGTTGGCAGGGAGGCTGGCCGGTCCGCTATCCGATCTCTATAAAGTGGATAATTAGAAGTGGGTATCCTGCATTATTCCTCAAGTTTCAAACACTTCCTAGGACTTATTTACAAAACTCACAACTACCCTAAGAACCTAATTACAGAGAATTATGGACTTAGATTTACAATTGGCAAGTGGTTTACCTTCCCCCAAAGGTTGAAGATGATCTGTTAAAGTCAATTTCCCTTCTCATTCTAAAACTTAACTTGCTTCAGAATTCCTCTTCCTGAGCTCCCAAACTGATCAAACGTGAAGTGAGAAATGAGGTGGTGGTTTGGCTTTCACAAGAAATTGGTGACATGTTGGTGGGACAAATGGATTGTGAGGTGTCAATCCTCATTCTTTTTAAGCCACCAGCACTTATTATGCAACCCCAAATTCTTGAATGTCTAACAGTTATCACAAGTCCAAATGATATGGTGTGGTCACACTACGATCACTAAGTTACATCGTGGGACAATTTACACGATGGCCCTCCTAATATGGTCTACTTTTGAAATCAATGCACATGTCAAATGTTTCACAAATTTAAACCCCAACCATCATTTAATATTCCATTTAATTTCTGAATATTTTTAATAATTTCAAATTTACCCTTAATCCTTTAGATTTTGGGTCAAGGTGTCACATAAAATCATACATCTAGTTCACCTAGGGTTAGATCCAACTATAACCACTAGATCTATACAACGACCATCTATACAATACTATATGCAAGGTGTGTCTTGTTAGGGATTGATCCCCGAGACCTACCAATGAACGTGCGCAAATTATACAATAACAAAAAGATATGAAACCCCATAAGGCGGAACTAGGGTTCATACATTCTATATATATTTGGTTTGATCTCAGCAATCTTCATAGTTTGATGCGATCGAAGTATGCACGCAATCAATCTGTTGATCTTGCTCGACTGACCGCTCGATCTTCTATTGTAATCTTATCGCACCTTGATCACGAATTAACTGCGGTAAAAAATGTGATCTCCTTCTCACACAGAACCTCTCTCAATATTCTGAATATTTCAAGTATCAAGTTCGTGTTCTGACCTAGAATGCATAGCAGTGTATCTATAGGCAACGATAGGGACCCCAAGGAGAAATATGGGCTGGGCTTCCTATATAATTTGGAATCCTAGTCTAGTCCAGATTAGTTCCGAATTATATAAATCGCAATTCATACTATTATAGAATTATAATTGCATTCCCTTCCCATATCTCAAAATTATATTTTGAGCTTCTTGTTATTAAATGCTCATTTAACTCCGCACGTTGAGATTATAGATACCCATTGATTAAAATAAATTACTGATAATTTATTTAATCAACATCTATCAAATTTCTTGGGACATTCCACATAACTTATTCGTTATGTTGGATACTAATATCCACCTGCAGGGTTTGACATAATTTAAACTTATAAGCATCCTTACGAGGATATCATCAATCCCTATACTGGGATATGAATTCCATTAATAATTAATAGTTATCATATACTTAATATTGTGACCTAACTCATCGAGACTATTGACCCACAAGGCCTCACTTCATAATGAATCAAAGCCGACAACATTAAATGTACACATCCATTAATTATCTTTGGGTTAAGAGCACAAACATTCATAATAATCATGAGGTGTTAATTGTATCATATAGTGAGGATAAATATAATTACCTTAAAGTGGTTCCGTTGAATACACACGGAGTGTACTAACATAGTGAGTTGAAACTATACATTTTCCATAGCCAAGATAGACCTACTGAAACAATGTTACAATCTTACTGGTGGTGTGTCTAATTCCACCTAAGACTGTGAACTAAAAACTTATATTCCACACAAATCGATAATTTGATCCTCTATGTATAAGACGAACACTCCACACCAAAATATCTACTATGTGGAATAAAAGACACCCATACACAATATGATATGATATCAAGCTAACATTTGCCCGTAAAGATTCCCATAGAGAAAAGGAATAATTGATTAATAAATAATCCAAGCAAATACTAATCCATTACATAAAATCATGGCTTTTAGTATAAAATCCTAACATGCCCTATGTCAGATGCATACTTAGGGTTTCGGTTCTGTTATGCTATTTGTTTTTTGAAGCAAGTAACTAAAATCACAATCGCATGAATAGCCAATCGATTAATCACCTCTCACCGTTCCACCCCAACCCCACAAATCTGTATACATACACAACAATCCATTATACAATTAATCAAAAATATTAATAAAGTAAAACATCAAATTGGAGAGGAGAGAGAGGAGAGAGAAAAGATGGCGAGAGGAGTAGAGAGAGAGAGAGAGAGAGAGAGAGAGAGAGAGGGGGGATCAGCTGAGAAAGAAAGAGAGAGAGAGACGAGTATGGTGAGGGAGGCATAAAGAGCTCAGACGAAACCCAAGGCCCTAGGAGAAAGAAAAGAAAAGAAACATAGAGAGAGACTACATGCTCAAAAAATTTGTTGAAAAGCATAAACAATAAATTCGACAAAAAGTGTTCAATTGGAGCGGTAGCAGTCATATTTGTAGAGGGAAGGAAAAAGAGTCCAACCGGGATTGGCAATTTCGAATGTCAATCTAATACGAAAAGATAGGATCCGAATACGATTAGGATAATAATGAAAGAATTCGAATTGATTAAGGATTCAATCAACCAGATATTTATCAAATAGGATAATTACGAACAAAAATAATTAAAAACATAATAACCTAATTAAAATAATATACTCGGATAATTAATCCAATAAATAGCCCTCCCAAAGGTTCAACAAACCTAGACTCTCTGCATGAAAGGATAAATACGCTATTACTAGACAAAGACGAGAAATATCCATAAATTAATTGCAACATTACGAATTAACGGGTCCTTACAATCTATCCCACTAAACGAATTTTGTCCTTGAAATTGGAAGGCTTACCTTACTTGATGGGAAGCATCAAATCGGCTCGCATGACGTCTTCACATTCCCAAGTCAATTCTTCTAGTCCTTGGTGACGCCATAAAATCTTCAACAACTTCAACTTATTCTCTCGAAGCACTTTCTCCTATTGATTTAAAACACAAACTGTTTGCTCCTCATACATTGCATCATTGTACAAGGTGAGGTCCTTCAAATTGAGAATATGTTTCGGATGCGCCATGTATTTGCGTAGCATCATCACAGGAAAAACAATGTGTTCCTTGGACCATTGTGGCGGTACAATATGCTACCTCTCCAACTCGTTCAAGAATCTCAAATGGGACCAATGAATCTAGGTGACAACTTCCCTTTCTTCCCAAAATGAATAATTCCTCAACGCGGTTAAATCTTCAGAAACACATGGTCTCCGACAACGAATGTCAAAGGTCAATTCCTTCGATCTATATAGCTCTTCTATTGACTTTTGGCTGTCACTAGCTGTTGCTTGATCAGCTGAATCTTCTTTGTTTTTTCTCTCATAAGATTTGATCCTATCAAACTAGTCTCTCTGACATCTGTCTAACATACTAGAGATTGAAATGGTCTTCCATATAGCTCTTTATATGGAGCCATTCCAATGCTATATTGAAAGCTATTGTTGTATGAAAACTCTACTAGTGGCAAATGACGTTACTAGGTTCCGATGAAATCTAAGATGCAAGCTCTAAGCATGTCTCCCACAATCTACATCATGCGCTTGGATTGCCCATCGATTTGCGACTGAAATACCGTCTTGAAATGCAAGTTGGTGCCCATAGCAGTATACAAACTCTACCAAAATTTTGATATAAAAGAAGGGTCGCAATCTGATACAATTGTCACTGGCACTCCGTGCAGTCCTACACTCTTGTCAATATAGAGACGACTATAGGAATCTAGGATATCTTATACCCTTACTGGTAAGAAATACATGCTCTTCATCATCTGATTGATAATAACCCAAATCACATTACTTTTCTTGAATGTCCTTGGCCAATCCTATTACGAAGTCCATAGTGATATGCTCCCATTTCCATCCTGGAATGAATAATGACTAAAGCAATTCTCTCAACTTTTGGTGTTCTGCCTTCACTTGCTAGCAGGTTAGGCTAGTCCAACAAATCTTGTCACATTAATCTTCATCCCACTCCATTATAATTATGCTTAAGATCCTGATACATCTTGTTACTTCCTAGGTGGACTACAAAAGTCAATTTGTGAAACTCTTTCAGTACCAATTCCCAAAGCATTCCAAGATTTGAGACAAAAACCATCCATTTGAACCTCAAACTTCTATCCATATGTATAGACCATCTTGCGCAGCTTCCCCCTTCACTAATCGATTCTTCAAGAAAAATTGTCTTTTGATTCAATCTCTGAACCTTCAAAATATCTTGGTGCAAAGCCGGAGTAGCCTCAGCACAAACAATGATGCTCCCTGATTTGACTTTGTTGATCGTAGATTAAACTCGTGTAGAGCATCCATCATCGGCTAAGCGCGTCTACCACAACATTAGCCTTATCAGGGTGGTACGATAGTATAAACCGATAGTCTTCCAGATAATACAACCAATGCCTTTGTTGTATGTTCAAGTCTTTCTGTGTGAACAATGCTTCAAACGCTTGTGTTCCGTGAAGATGTGAGGACTCGAGGTTCGATTTTTAGTATTTATTACTTTTAGTTTATTTTAGAACTTTGTGGTTTCAAGTTTAATGTTTAATTTTGGTTTGGTCGTAATGGTAGAATGTCAGGGCTCGATGTGTGGGTGTTAGTAGCTCGAGAGGGTTAATGTAATTAACCTAAAACTATCTATAAAAGAGATAAGAAACCCTAAAAGTCAATTTTTATAATTGTTAGACAAATTTTTGACAGCTCTCTAAAATTCTAGTTTTGTTTGAGGAAGAATAGTAGACAGAAGATTCGTGCGAAGTGATCAACTAGAAAATCGTAGAGGCTGTCGAAAGCTTCGCATAGAGCCCGAGAACAACCAAGTACACAAAATGTTCATGGGTCTTTCGAGCACTTTACTATTTGTTGTTTTTGGCGTGTGATCGAGTCATGCATGTTCTGTGGTGTTTTCGAGCATATTGGACAATTAGGTTGCATAAATGAATATAAAAATGAGATATATTCAATATAAGAGAATTTGTAAATTTTCCTAGGCTGCTCATTCGAACTATAGGCTGCTCGAGTGATCTCTTTAAATTTTTCATAGTCTATTTTGGACAATAGACTGGTTTTGGCCGCTTAAGCGAGCTCTTGGCCACTCGAGCGACGCGTGGAAATATAGAATGCTTCTCTTTTTCTTTTTGGCATGTTTCTTGCCTTGCGGTCTAGTTGGGGTTAATGTTTAAGTTTGGAATTGTGTGTTGTGGTTCATAAAAGCATGCACAGATGTTGGATACTAGGTAGGGGATGGCTCGTAGGTCTGGCAGCCCGAGAACTCTAGTTGGAGTCTTTGTAATTCCTCCCGTGAAAGACCGTGAAACAACTGGATAAAGGAGTGGCTCGAGTGTTAGAGCAGCCCGTGAACTCTATGATAGAGTCCCCGATGTGGGCAGCCCGCGAGGTAAGACCGTGGAAATGCTGCATGAGTTGCATGTCGAGCATGATAGAGAGATTGCTTATTTGATTATTGTGACAGTTGACTAGCGGATTAGGAAGTTTATTTTAGTTAATTTGATATATGTTTATGTTAAGTTTTGTTTATGTTGTTCCATTGCTAATTTCATTACCCTTGAAGTTTGGGGTGTGAACTTGGTACCAAAGCATGGATCGAATACCTAGAGTCGTTGATAGAGTGCTAGAGGTCTATAGGTCTGCATGTCTATGTGGAGTTATTAGAATGTCATGTTTTGTCTTCGAACATCCATGCAACTACTTGTGAAATCTGGCTAAAAGAAACGCCTAATCACCGTGTCTTCTGATTGGAGGTCCAGAAAACTTAATTGGAATATCGGGCTGACGCTCTTAAAAGCATTGCTCATTATGTGTTTTATGTGCTTATGGGTTTAAATGTTTACTCTTGTAGATGTGTTGATTGTCTTTTGTTGCTGATGAGTTTTGACCCTTTCTGTAGTGAGATGCCGCCTTGTAGAGTTAAGGGTAGGGTCAAGGGTGTTACTGTAGGGGCACCAAATCCTGTCACTAGAGAGAATGTCATGAGAGCTATGACTGAGTCCATACAACAGTTAGCTCAGAATAATCAACCCAAGAATGAACGCGAGCAATGATATCCATACGGGAGAACCGCCGTATGAACCCTCTCTAGTTCACTGATGGGCGAATCTGTTGGTGGCTAATAGTTGGATTGAATAGGTGGAGAAGACTATGGACATGTTATAGGGAAGATGAATTGAGAATTTCGTTTTCTTGATTGCTACATTTCAGAGGTAATAAAGGATTCGCTTCGACAGGAGTTCTGTGATCTGAATTAGGGCAACATGATAGTGGTGGAGTACAAAAACAAGTTCGTGTCTTTGTCTCGTTTTGCAACTGAAACAATGGGAGATGAGGATTTGAAATGCAAGAGGTTTGAGATGGATCTCGAGCCAACAATTAGAGAGAGAGTTATACTGCTGAAAATCCGGGAGTATGAGAATCTTGTGGAGAGGGCTATGATAGTTGAGGCAGACTTGGCAGCGAGAGATCGAAATGCTGTGAAAGTTGCAACTTATGAATCAATGAGGTTGAATAAGAATCGGCAAAGGGAGGCTAGCTCTTAGTTTCAAGGATATAGGAGGCATGTTGTATCTTCTCCATCAACGGTGTCCACAGGAAGGCGTCCTCAGGAATAGGTGATTTGTTATGGGTGTGGTCAGTGGGGACACACGAGAGCGGGTTGTTGAAGGGCGGCACAGTCATCTCAAACTACAAGTGTTGATAGGGGCTGGTTATTTGCTATAAATGTAATAAGGAGGGGCATATGTGGCATCATTGTCCATTAATGCAAGGAGGTGGTGGTACCGGGAGTTCAGTGCAGAATCGGCCTATACCATCAGGATCAATTCAACAGAGTTATGCACCAGCTCAGCAGGCGGGGGCAGCCCGACCAACCATGTGAGCTCAGTTAGTACAGTAAGGACAAGTGAATAAGAGACGTGCTTATGCTATTGTAGTGCCAGAAATGGGAATAGGAGGAGCCTCAGTTGTTCGAGGTACATTACTTTTATCTCGCACATTGGCTATTGTCTTGTTTGACATAGGTGCTTCACACTCGTTTATTCTTCTTGTTTTATTATTACCTTGGGTCTTGAGGTCAGTATGTTAGAGTTTGTTCTATCTGTTGAGACGCCTGTTGGGGGCTATGTGTTTTTGAGGCACGTGTGTCGGTCTTGTGAGATGGAGATTGTCGGTCAGAGTTTATACTTTGATCTCATTCTGTTATACATGAGTAGTTTTGATGTTATTTTGGGTATGGACTGGTTGACCTTCTTTAGAGCCACGATTGAATGTTATTGGAGTAAAGTGACTATTAATATTCCGAAGGGTGACAATTTTCAATTTTAGGGAGACAGAGGAGATGTTCACACAGGAATTCATAGGTTGTGGGGTATAGAGATTGTTGGTAATTTGTTCATAGTAACATGGGATGATGAGGGAGATGAGGATCGGGGGGAGTTACCTAGAGTGGTTCGTAACTTTTTTGGATGTCTTTTTGGAAGGTATAGTGGGTTTACCTCCTCAGCCGGAAGTGGAGTTTTCTATTGATCTTGTGTCCGGGACAACTCCAATTTTTGTAGCACCTTATCGATTTGCTCTAGCAGAACCAGAAGAGTTGAAGGTAGAACTTTAAGAATTGTTAGACAAGGGTTTCACCCGACCTAGCACTACACCATGGGGTGCACCAACCCTATTTGCTCAGAAGAAACATGGGACCTTGAGGTTGTGTATTGACTATCGACAATTGAATAGTGTGACTGTGAAAAATATATATCTGATGCCAAGGATTGATGACTTGTTTGATCAGCTTAGGTGTTCTCGGGTATTTTAAAAAATTGATCTGAGGTTGGGTTACCATCAGTTGAGGGACAGGGAGAAGGACATAACCAAGACATCATTTCGAACGCGATATGGTCATTATGAATTCGTAGTGATGTCGTTTGGTTTGACCAGCGCACCTACTGCTTTCATGGGGTTAATGAACGGGATCTTCAATGAATTCTTGGACCAGTTTATCATGGTGTTCGTGGATAATGTACTGGTTTATTCACCGACAGAGGAGGAGCATGAGAAGCACTGGGGGATTGTATTACATATTTTGAGGGATAATTTCCTCTGCGCTAAATACTAAGTGTGAATTTTAGCTTTCCAAGGTGAAATTTCTAGGACATAAAGTGTCGAGTGAGAGGGTGGCAGTGGACCAGTCGAAGATAGAGGTAGTGTTGACTTGGGAGCGACCCAAGAGTGTCTTTGAAATTCGGAGCTTTTTGGGCTTACCTGTTTATTACCGGTGCTTTGGTGGGGATTTTGCACGCAGCTCCAATGACACGACTTACCTGGAAGGGAATCAGATTTGTGCGGGATGAAGCATGTGAGAATTCATTGCCTGAGTTGAAGAAGAGGTGGACTTCTGCTCCAATCTTGGTGGTTCCTAAGCGAGGACAATGGTATTCGATTTATTGTGATGCTTCTAAGGATGGATTGGGGTGTGTGTTGATGCAGGATAGGAGAGTTGTTGCTTGTGGTTCTCGTCAGTTAAAGAATCATGAGCGCAATTATCCCACACATGATCTAGAGTTAGCGGCGGTCATCTTTGCACTTAAGAGTTGGAGACACTACTTGTATGGTGAGCAGTTCGATTCTTCTCGGATCACAAGAGCCTTAAGTACATATTCACTCAGAAAGATTTGTTGACTATGAGGCAGCGAAGGTGGATGGGGTACATGGAAGACTATGACTTTGCATTGCAGTACCATTCGAGTAAAGCAAATATGGTGGTTGTTGTTTTGAGTAGAAAGTTACTTCCTAGTCTAGTTGGTGTGGCTATTCGAGAGTGGAATATGATTGGGGTAATTAGAGAGCAAAGTCTGTAGTTCAATGCTGATAGTGACAGAGTCACCTTGTTCAGCATAGTGGTTCAACCTTCATTCTTGGTGAGGGTTATAGAAGAACAATAGAATGATTCAGACGCTAAGTCAGTACGAGATCGTTTGGCTTTGGGTGAGTAGGTTGATGGTTGGGTTCTTCGAGAAGATAAGGGTGAGATTTGCTGGCAAGGCATGTGTACCCAAGTCACGCCGCTAGAATATACTTTGATAGTCCCATTGTTCTCATCTTATAGTATACTCTGGCTGTGCGAAGATGTATCAAGATATCCGAAGGTAGTATTGGTGGAAAGGGATGAAACATGACGTTGCACTATTCATGTCAAAATGTCTGGTCTGTCAGTAGGTTAAGGCTGAACATCAGAGACCAGCTAGGTTGTTGCAGCCTCTACCAATGGCCGAGTGGAAGTGGGAACATGTGATTATAGATTTTGTGACTAGACTTTTGAGGTCGCCAGCGGGGCATGATGTAATCATTGATCGATTGACCAAGACCGCCCATTTTCTTCCTATTCACGCGACAAACACTATAAAGGCACTTAGTAGACTATATATTCGAGAAATAGTCCGATTACATGGAGTGCCAGATTTACTTCTCGATTTTGGTCGAGTCTTCAAAAGGCGCTTGGGACTAATTTGAGTATGAGTACTACATTCCACCCAAAGACAGACAGGCAATCTGAACGTACCATTCAGATTCTTGAGGACTTGTTGAGGGCTTGTGTCTTAGATTTTCAAGGCTCACGGGAGAATCATTTGGCGTGAGTGGAGTTAACCTACAATAATAGTTTCCAAACTACCATTAGAATGATACCTTATGAGGCACTTTATGGTAGACCGTGCAGATCACTAGTATGTTGGCTTGCAGTGAGTTCAGGTATAGCATTTAAGGTACAGTGTTGGGACTCGACTTGGTTTGGGAGACTATAGATAAAGTTATTCAAATACGGCAATGGTTGCTCACTGCTCAAAGCCATCAGAAAAGTTATGCCGATCGCAAGAGGGGGCCACTGCTTTTTTGAGGTGGTCGATCATGTCTTCTTGAGAGACACTGAAGAAAGGGTTGATGTGGTTCGATCGCAGTAGAAAGCTATCACCAAAGTATGTGGGGCCGTTTGAAATTCTCGAAAGAGTGGGGCAGGTGGCGTATTGACTTGTCTTGCCACCAAGGCTGTTAAGGGTTCATGACGTATTCCATGTGTCTATGCTACGTAAGTATGAACCCGACGTGTCACACGTACTAGATTGGGCTGAGTTGAAAGCTGAGAATGATATAACTTATGAGGAGAAGTCGGTGAGGATTTTAGGCACCCAAGAGCAGGTTTTGCACGAAAAAACTAACTTATTGGCCAAGGTCTTGTGGCATCATCACGATGTTGAGGAAGCTAGTGGGAATGAGAGTCCGAACTTCATTCCAAGTATCTAGATTTGTTCCACCCATGAGGCAGCAATTTCAAGGACGAAATTTCCTAAAGGGGGAAGGCTACGAGGATCGAAGGTTCGTTATTTATTGTTTGTTACTTTTGGTTTATTTTAGAACTTCGTGGTGTTGAGTTTAATGTTTAATTATGATTCGGTCGTAATGGTTTAGAATGTTAGTGCTTGATGTGTGGATCTTAGTAGCTTAAGGGGTTAATGTAATTAACATAAAAGTAACTATAAAAGAGTTAGCAAACCCTAAAAGTTAGTTTTTATAATTGTTAGACAGATTTTCTAGAGCTTTCTAAAACCCTAGTTTTGTTTGAGGAAGAAGAACAGGGTAGTAGACAGATGATTCGTGCGAAGTGATCAATTATAAAGTCGTAGGGGGTGTTAAGAGCTTCGTACAGGGCCCGAGAATAGCCGAGTGCGCAAAGAGTTCGGGGGTCTTTCGAGCACTTTACTATTTTCTGCGTTTTTATCGATTGAGGTAGGATTTTATGTTGATTTACATTGAGCTATTGCATAGATCGTGTTTTATTCAATGGTATGTATGTTGTTTTTGGCGTGTAATCGAATCATGCACGTTCTATGGTGTTTTTGAGAATATTGGACAGTAAGGTTGCAGAAACGAAGGTAAAAACTGAGGTCTATTTGACAGAATAGAATATGAAAATTTACCTAGGCCGCTCGATCGACCTCTTTAAATTTTTGGCAGTCTGTTTTGGACACTTGATCGAGCTCTAACCGCTCGAGCGACCTATTGGAAAACATAACGCTTTATTTTTTTTCCGGCTTGTTTCTTGCCTTTTAGTCCTCTTGGGGTTACTGTTTAAGTCTAAAATTGTGTGTTGTGGTTCATACAAGCATGCATGGATGTCAGATACCGGCTAGGGGATGGCCTGTCAGTTTTGTAGCACGAGAACTCTACTTGGAATTATTGTGATTCCTCCATTGAAAGACCGTGAAACAAACAGATAAAGAGGTGGCCCGACGGTCGAAGCGGCCTGTGAACTCTATGCATGATAGGGTTCCCGATGTGGGTAGCCCACAATGTAAGACCATTGAAATATTGCATGAGTCGCATATCGAGCATGATAGCATTGGGGATACTTAGTGGTTGTTTACTTGTCATTTATGGATATTATATTGTTGATGCAGGCATGCTTTGGTCATTATGTCAATGTTTTAGTATGATTTCCGACTCGAGCTCTGACTTATGTTTTTCTATAAACTAACAATTTATCAGTGATGATGTGGATCCGAGTACTTAGACCTCGAGTTTAAAGATGACTCAGCATGCTAGTTAGGATTTACTTTAGCGTTAGTATATCTATGTTTTAGATGTTTCAAGCTTGATTTATTTATTCGCACATTGTGGACTTATTTTGGTTAGTTCATGTTCAGTGATTAGAGAGATTGCTTATTTGATTATTGTGACAGTTGACTAGCGGATTTGGAAATTTATTTTTCAGTTAATTGGAGATATGTTTATGTTAAGTTTTGTTTATATTGTTCCATTACTTATTTCATTACCCTAGAAGTTTGGGGTGTGACATCTTGGTATCAAATCATGGTTTGAATACCTAGAGACATGGATAGGGTCCTAGGGGTCTGCATGTCTATGTGGAGTTATGCCCTAGAATGTCATGTTTTGTCTTCGGATGTCCATGTAACTACATGTGAAATTCGGTTAGAGGAGGCACCTGATCACCATTCTTCTTATTAGAGACCGAGGAAAGTTAATTGGAATACTGGGCAGACATTCTTAGGGCATTACTCATTACGTGTTTTATGTGCTAACGAGTTTACATGCTTACTCCTGTGTATATGTTGATTGTCTTTTGTTGCTGATGAGTTTTGTCCCTTTCTGTAGTGAGATGTTGCCTCGCAGAGTTCAGGGTAGGGGCAGGGGTGCTGCTACAGGGGCACTGGATCTTGTCACCGGAGAGGATGTCGTGAGAGCTATGACTAAGGACATACAACAGTTAGCTCAAAATAATCAGCCTAGGAATGAAACCCAAGTAATGATAGCCATGCGGGAGTTCTGCTGTACGAACCCTCCCTACTTCACTGGTGGGGCCGATCCGTTTGTGGCTGATAGTTGGATTGAACAGGTGAAGAAGACTATGACACGTTATAGGTGGTGAAATATGAACTGAGGATTTCTCTCGCTACCTATCAGTTTGCTGGAGGAGGCAGATCAATGGTGGAAGATGGTTAAAACTACCTACGATGTCGGTGAGTTGACATGGAAGTTTTCAAGGGTCTCTTCCTTGATCGCTACTTTTTAGAGGTAATGAAGGAGTCGCTTTGACAAGAGTTCTATGATCTGAATTAGAGTAGCATGATAGTGGCGTAGCACTAGAACAAGTTCACGTCTTTGTCTCGTTTTACAATTGAAACAATAAGAGATGAGGATTTGAAATGCAAGAGGTTCAAGAGGGATCTTGAGCCAACAATTAGACAGAGAGTTTTATACCACTAAAAATATGGGAGTATGGAGATCTTGTGGTGAGGGCTATGATAGTTGAGATAGATTTGGCAGCGAGAGATCGAATTGTTGTGAAAGTTGCAACTTCTGAATCAATGGGGCTGAATAAGAAGCGACAAAGGGAGGCCAGCTCTATGTTTCAAGGATATAGGAGGCATACTGTATCTACTCCATCAACGGTGTCCACGAGAAGGGGTCCTCGGGGAAAGGTGATTTGTTATGCGTGTGGTTAGCCGGGTCATAAGCGGGCAGACTGTCGAAGGGGGCATAGTCATCTTAGATTGCAAGTGTTAATAAGGGGCCAGTTATTTGCTATAAATGTAATAAGGAGGGGCATATGTAGCGTCATTGTCCACTAATGCAATGAGGTGGTGGTCCCGGCAATTTATCTCAGAATCGTCCTATGCCATCAGGATCGATTGAACAGAGTTATGCTCTAGCTCAACAGGCGAGGGCAACTCAACCAGCCCTATCAGCTTAGTCGGTACAACAAAAATAGGTGAATAGGAGCGGAGAGACTGTAAGGAACATATGACTTTTACTGCCTTCTTTTTCATTAAAATGTGTAAATTTTGTGTATATTAAAAATTGCACTGTTGTTGAGCTTCTGAATAGGCCTTAGTTGGCCAATGTATATTTAGTTGTAATGTACGTACAGGCTATACCTGTACTTGTTCATTTTTCCCAATTTGAGTGACAAGTGTAGTTTCATGTCCTTGTGGGTTATTTCGATTATATTAGTTTCATGCATCCACAACGCTGATTAACCTTTAAAGTTTAACTATGATGACAGATAAAAATCCATAAACTCTTTTTATGTAGAGGCCTTAGTGAGTTAGACTCATTGGCTTGTCACTAAGTCATCATAATTTGGGATGGGTCGTGACAAGTGTTAGTTTCAGAGTTGTGATTTATGGATTTTTAAAGTTAAAAACCAAGGATATAGATATTAGAACACGGTAATTGCACACATGTATAATTTATATGTTATCTGCTCATGATATATGTCTTATATTTATTAACATTGGACTATTGAGATGGTACTGACAAGAATATATCTTGCATGCTGTAGGTATGGTTAGTAGCTCATGTAGTGATGATAGCATGGGGACTTATCGGATCAACACGAGGAGTATACATAACATGTGAAGAAAGCCTTTGGAGAGAAATATCTACAACCAGGCAGAGGCGTTGGCATACATGGAGTCAAAAGATGCAGTTGATGCCATGCCATTCTGCTCCTATGGGATGCACCGACACTTGGCTTTGCACCATTTGCACATACGACGGGAAGCTTACAATCAGGCAATTTGGTGGTTGAACAGTCAGCAAGGGCACGAAAGCATTTTTGAAAAAGATGGTGTTACGAGGAGACGTGGTGAAATGGACGCCTCCTAGGTTCCAAGGACCATCCACATGTGAAGTTGGGCAAAGTTCTAAACAAGTGGAGGCATAGGAGGAGGAGTCAGAAAAGGACCCCCAAGAGTAGGATTTGGTGTTGGATGCACAGCAGGAGTATCTAGAAGGGGCGGAGAATGACATGGAAGATTGGGGTGAAGAAGATGAGGACCTGGAGGATCCAGGAACCTTGTAAGAATTAGAGGAATACCATGTAGAGTAAAGAAGCGACTCTGAGGCATCGGTGAATGTACCCTGTGATAATAGAATATGGTGGAATGGTATATGTGGATAGTTGTATAGTAGTGTGAGACCTGTGTAAATATATGTTAATAAGTTGTGTGGTGGTTGACTTAAGGTGTAAATTATAAAGTACTGTACGAAAATAGTTGTAAATATATGTATAAACGTGGTTTTTGGTGTAATGGTTGAGTTTTTTGCGCTATTCTTGTTAAATTACATGCATTGACTTTGACATTGTAATCCCTGGCATAACACGATAGTCACCACTAGGTCTACTGATTCTAGTATAACAACAAGGCGTATAACAACGACAATAATGACACGCGAGCCCAACTTGCTAAACTACATAATATGATTCAATAGTTAGTAGGAACTATACAAACCCAGCAGCAACTGCTACAAACACACTTGACCCAACACAATCCACCCACACCATAACCCATTGTAGCTTTCTTGGTAGTTGAGAACGTTGAAGTGCAACAAGTAGAACCAGAAGCGGCTAATCATCTGAATCCACTGGTAATGGATGTTAGGATGGTTAGAGAATTCCTAAAATTGAAATCCAAAACTTTAATGGAGGAATGGACCCAATTTGAGCAAAAGAGAGGATAGCAGAATTAGAAAAGAATATCCATTTGGTTAGGAGTGATAGATACCTTAGGGTGGAGATGTGGTCGTACCTATTGACCAAGGAAGTTAACAGATGGTGGAATCTAAAGAGAGATGAGGAGCCAAAGATGACTTGGAGTCGGTTAGAAGCGATTTTTAAGGAAAAATATATGCCACGCGTTATGCAAACAACGAAGTGTTCAAAGTTTGAACAACTTAAACAAAAAGAACCAATGATGGTAGAAGACTACGAGATTACCTTTACTAACCTAGCTGAGTATGCACTTCATTTGATAGTGACGGATGAGATGAAGGCCCAAAAGTATAAAAAAAATGGCTAAGACATGACATCAAATGAGTAGTGTGGCCTCTACAAATGTCGAGTTATGCTGTAGTGTTGGACTGTTTGATTCTAGTGTAGAAGAGAACCTGAGGTATCAAGAGAGTAAAGGGTGATAGTAACTATAAGTTAGGGGATCAAGTAGTCAAAAGCGGCAGAATACAAGGGGCTAGAACATGAATGAGGGTAGTTAACAGGGATCCGCACCAACGTGTTGGATTTGTAGAAAGAAGCACATGGGAGAGTATTGGGTCCAATCAATGTTACAATTACGGACATATAGGACATCTAAGACGAGAATGCCCTCAATTGGGAATGAGTGTGAACATAGTAACAATAGGAGGCCAGAATGGCTATAGTCGGGGATAGGGGTACACAAGAAATCAAGGAAGGATGCCAGAAACAAATAAAAATCGTCAGCAAGGACAGGGAAATCACAATAACAATGAGTAGCGTCAAGGAAGAGCTTAAGTGGTTGTACTAGGGGATCCGAGAAATGATGAAAACATGGTGCCATGTAACATAATTGTGTGTTTTGTACCAGCTTATGCATTATTTGATTTTGGTTCATCGTATACATTCATATCGAAATCTTTTGTTGGTAGACTTAATAAAGACGTTGAACAACTAGAATATGAGTTATTTGTGACTCAGCTCATGAGTGGAGGCACGATGTGCTCTATTGTATTCCGGGATTGTAATGTCCATGTTAGTGACGTTGATACGATTGTAGATATGATAGCATTAGAGATGAATCTCTTTGACTTGATACTTGGTATGGACTGGTTGTCCAATAATGGGGCTACAATTGATTGTGTCCAAAAGCAAGTAACCCTGAGGAAACAAAACGAGAAAGTTATGTTTGAGGGTGAGGGGATTGTGACACCACTTTTTTTTATATATTTGTAATCGGGCCTGACTACTCTTGCAGAAGGGTTATTAGGGATACAAGTGTAGTGTGTCGATAACGACCGGTCTTAGCACTTGAACTTGCCAACGTACACGTTTTTCATGTATCCATGCAGAGAAGATACATGTCAAAACCAATGCATATTCTACAACAACATCTGATTAAACTAGAAGAGAGTCTATGTTTTGAGGAGCAACCAGTACAGATTGCGGATACATGTACTAAAACAACAACAGAACAAGGAGACTCCATTAGTTAAGGTTTGGTGAGAGAACTAATCAACAAGAGAAGCAACATGGGAGAAAGGGACGGATATGCGGAAGAAGTATCCAGAACTATTTAATTAAGGTATGACATTTACTCCCTTTAATTTTCACCAATGTCATTTTTTTACACCGTAGGCTGGTTATGAATAAGTTTGGAGGGCCAAACTTCGTCCCATCCTGATGTAAGGCGGGTTAGTGACCAGCCATTGAGTCTAACTCACTAAGGCTTCCAACAAAATGAGTTTAGGGATTTCCACCTGCCAACCGTATATAAACCTTAAAGATTATCAGTTGCAAAAGTATGAAACATAAATAACCAAATAATCCCCAAGGACGTGCAAAATACATACATCACTCAACCTATAAAAATAACAAAATACAACTTGTTCATGGGCCAAACAGGGCCTAATTAATACTTAATAAAACAACTTCTTATAAGTAATAAGCCAAACGACTATTCTCGATCTTTTGTATGGTCTATTGCATCTTGTCTCGTCACCTGACATGTTGCATATCAACATTCATTAGCATAAAGGTAGTATGAATCTAGATACAGAAACCTTGTAAGTTTACCATATTTTAATTACATTCGTTTGTTACAAAACAATTTAATGTCAATGTACATATTTTAGTCCAAGGGCTGTAGTCGAGGTTAATGTTAACCATTTGTCAGTTTTTTGTAACCCTTAGGTTATTTGCATGTCAAAAATACATGATCATTTATACATCGATATTCAACATAAAATGATGTGTCAATTATCGAAGGTGGGAACTGCCCATCATTGCATTCCATAGTATGACATCATCATTTACCATATTGGCTGTAGCACCACCCTTATCTCAAACCACTGCTTTTTCTCACCCCCAGTGGTCAGGGTATAACTGTTTGAATGAGATGCCTTTTTATGATCACCCTATATCAAAATCTGTAGATTATTACATGGCATTCATGATAGGTGAAGCATACCATCATTCAACGTGTTTAAAGACGATTTAAACATAAAAAGTCGCATGCTTGAACATGTTATTTAAATTATGAGTAAAGAACATATATTCGGACTCACCTCATATTACGTCATGTAATTCAATGATTCGCACCGGGTCAAAAATAACCCAAGTGTGAAACTCGACAAGTTTGCTGAAATTTGCTTCAATGAAAATTAGCTTGAGAATCTATTCAAATGAAGTTTAAAGTTCATAAAATTTAATAAGGTACTAGTTTAGGATATTAAGAACATTTGATATGAAGAACACAAGGTCCAACTAGCCTCTAGATAGGATAAAAGTTCATTGGAACATGACTAGCCCAAAATAGATATAGATGGCGTAAAATGAGTTTTCTCCCAGACTGATAGTCGAAACTTTGTGATTCAAATTAGAGATTTTAGGTAACACTTTAAGGTAGTTGTGTAACAAATTTCATGGTTATCCAATGTCCCAAGTGGTCTAGGAAGCTTTTAAAGTAGAGCAAACTAGACGACTAGCCCTAGATCCGGCCCTGCAACCGAGTGTTGCAGAGTACCAGTTCTTTGATTGTTCTTCCATGGTAGACTCATTTTTCTTCTATTTAACCCACCAATACCCTAAGTTATAGCTAAACCAACCGTAACATGATGTAAAAACCAGGAATTACTAACAAATTCATAATGAAAAATAAGAGTTGGTACCTAATTTCTAAATCTAAGTTGGAGAGATGCTTCTCCCAAATAGTCTCATGCCTCTCACCCTCTCTCGCTCACCTAGAATAAAATGGAAGACTGTAAATTACAAGTAGTGTATACGATTTCTTTATGAACAAATTCCAAGATCAAAATGACAAATCTTGTAAGTCTTATAATTAATATTGGCTCGTAAGGGGTAGAAAAATTTACCACAATAGTCACAAGATTCTAAAACAAAGGTTTTAGCAATCTATCAAATGTTATAGTACCACAATCAATACAATAGACCCTATACATAAGGGCTAATAGGGAGGTTAACAAGAAGATATAGAACAACTGCAGAGTGTGTGATGGCTTACCAAATCATCTGTTAACACTGGAGGTGACTGTCAGGCTAGTCGATATCTCTCTCGTACCATGTTACGTAATAGTGATACCAATGGAAATTTCATTTCCGTTATTGTCTGCATTCACCTTTTGAATGTATCTCCATCTGGCCCAATTCTTTGCTAATCCATTATTGATTCGATTATTTATAAATGTGTTGAGATTCCTTTGTTGTTGCTGAGTTGTTTCCAGTGGACAATATCAAGATATCCTGTCATATTCTACACTTTTTGAATTCTGCGCATCATTCCTGTTCCTTTAGTGTTTGCATCATAATCTTTAAGTGTCTTATACATGTGTCTCAAGATTTGTCGAGTAACTGAATCATTATTGATAGTGACCACGAATTTGTTCGAGTAGTTCTTGACAACATCTCAATCATAGATTGAACTTCAAATATTCTCACATCCGTTATAGATGAATAAACAATTCATCAATTAAATAAATGAGTACTTACTCCTCATCGTATCACATCCAATAGTTGTTGTACAAGCAACTTTGGCTTTTTAGTTCCACCACAATCACATGATGCAATGGCTTCAGCATAACGTTAACACATAGTCTTTTAGAATTTACAACTAATCGCAATATCGTCTACAATTAATCTCTCCGTATAAAAGTCATTGGATTTCAACCACATATACACTATACAGAGTCTATTTACACTCGTATCTTATTTAAATTTTCATACTTCAACTCTAAGAACCATTTGTTCCTCAATATAAGCAATTCTTGCTTCGTCATTGGATCAACATCCATATCCCGTTCAAAATATTAATACCTTCCAATAATTGGGGTATCAAGTCTGTATACATACGCTAACCACGTCACAAATGCAGTCATCATGGTTTCTACACACTATAAGGCAAACAATACTCCACTTATAGATTATAACACAATTAATTCACTTAGTAACAAGTCCGATCCTTTCCACTCTTACATTGGGGTATATATAACAATTACAAACTAACATAGTACATTACCTATGATTTCGTCCCTCGATTTTCATTATTTCGTTGCCCTTGATTCTGGTTGTTCTGACCACGTATTGGTACTGCATTCGCCCAAGTTTCAAATTTTTGGGAACATTACCGTCTCACATGGCTGACTTGTCCACAATAATAACACTAGTTCGATCTCCAATAGCCACTTTCATGATTCTTTCCTTACATTGGGCATGCAAGTATCGACCCCCTCTTGTTTCCTCCGTCCCTTCTCTAGTTTTTCGTGTTTGGTTTCTTTCATTTATGAGACTTCTCAATGTGTGAAAACTAACACTTCCTATTCTCATTGTAGGTTCTTTTCTTATCGACGTTATGCTTCATGAAAATGGATGGATTAAATATATTTGTGTAGTTGATTACTATAGTGGTCGAACTTTTCTTTGGACGCTGTTTCTTAGGCCCTCTTTGAACCTTCTCGCCTTCTCATCATCGGCATAGATCATGTGTCATACATACTCCATAAAATCTGTATGTTTAGATTGACACTTAGTTGTTGTCAACACCTCTTTCTATTTCTGCTGCTCACACTCGGTGCAGTTCACATTCTGTGTAGCCTTTGGCTTGTACCTCTCATTGAATAACACCTTTAATTGAGTCTAGTTCATTATCGATTCTTTCGTGATCTTCAGGTTCCACCACTGGTACACCTCACTGCAAATAAATGCATGTTTATCTCTAAATTCTATAGTTCATTGCACTCTACGTTTTGAAAGATCTTTTTCATATCCATTAGTCGTTCTTTAGCTTTTGCCATATCCATTTCTCTGTCGAAGGTCGGGGGTCGAAGTTTTAGAAATTCTTTTATCATGGTCACATATGTCATTGTTGGTACCGAACTTGTAGTTTTTTTTTTTTGTAGCTCCATGTTGTCCTCCTATTTGGTCTTTTGGCTGAGCAGGTACATCCGATAGTGATGTAGATGCTTGTTGCTATTGAAAGTATAGTTGAAGTAGCTGTTGGTAAGCCTGCATTGCTCCCACTAGGTTTGCACTATATTCTTAAGTTCCGACATTTGATCATTGGAGTCATTCTTTGCATCATTGTTGTATTTATTTGATCGCGGGTTCACCATCGCATTGTATCTGAGGTAGATAATAACCATAGTATTTAGTATCATTATCAAGTCAAACTTATGCAGGCCAATTATACAAGCACACATAGGTTATTCATGCATCGATCAAATAGACAATCCGTCATCCATTATGAATCATAACCCCTTGTCTTATTCTACAGTGTGGCCAGGTCACCATCCTATTACAACACAAAATTATTGAGATCCAACTTGCCAAAATTCAATGTGCTATCTCACGGCATAATCCAACAAGAATGTACCACTGTTCCATCCGACAAGTCATAATTCCAAGTAGGTTCGTTGATTGACGCCTCCGGTTCTTCATATGATATTGCGCCCCATTTTACTAGCTCCTTGAGTATTCTAGAATTCTCCAGTCTTCCTTCCCCTCATCTTCTTTGATTGCTTCTCCTTCCAATTGTTACTCTTGTAAGTTGAGTTCCAGCACTTGTTACTACAGGTGTTCCTCTAGCCCGTTACATTCCTTCTTTCTAACTGATTCTCCTTCTTCCTTGATCACTTTTTCTTGACCACGTTCGATATTGATGAGTTGCTTTACAATTTCATCTCTTGTAAGTCTCTGCCATCTGGTAGAACTTGTATGTAACTTCATTCATTATCTTGGCATATGTCTGTCGTTGCGCTCCAAGTTTGAAGTAAACCACTGCTTGTTACATTTTGTTGATAAAATGAAGCTTCTTGTTCGTTAGTCTAGCCATTCTTTTGTAAGTTACACAATCTACTGCTCTACTTATCACTGCTTCATATATACATGTCGGAGTTCGACAATTTGACTCTTCCTTCTCCGTTATAGTACTCGTCATCGATGTCATTGCTGCCCAAGTTGTCTATCATACCTATGGTACACAAGGTGTAATCTTGTCTGTACCAATTAATCGGCTTGTCATTTTAAATATAAGTTACATACTTATTAAACATATGACCATGTAAGATACATAAATCTAGTGCAACTGTTGTGTCTTAACATCCATATCCTTGGGTTTAAAGTACATTTATTAATGATGGATTGCACTCCTGTCACGACCCATCCTGATGTAGGGTGGATTTGTGACCAGTTAACGAGTGTAACTCACTAAGGCCTATAAGACAAGTAGTTTATTGATATCTAATCTACCTCACATCATGCGATAAACTAATCAGATTTAGTAGATAACGCCAACCTATATAACATTAAAGTTCCAAGGAAGTAAACATGTAAAATCTATACATATATGCCAACATATATATAACATCCTCAAAATATCGGCCCAAACATGGCTGACCAGAAACATAAAGTAGAACTATACAACAAGACATATTATCTACATAGAAGAGGTAGCTAAAAACCTGGGTCCTCCTTATTGCCTATCGTCCTTCACCTCGTGATCTGACATGTTGCATAACAACATTCAATTGCACATCGCTAGTGTGAATTTAAATACAAAATCTTAAGAATTTGCCATGTTAACCATTTACCTGCAGTGAAATAATTTCACTAAATGGAATTCACATTGTAATCTACAGGCCAATGTCGAGGACGAATATCCAAGATGTTCTCAATTTATGTTCAATTCCACATTTGCCATTTATCGAAGGTGGGAGCCCTATGCTTTCATCGCATAACATGCTATGATGCCATCCATTCACCATATTGGCCATAGCTATCAACCTTATTCCAACACCTCTAGCTATATTTTAATCCCCTAGCGGTCAGGGTATCGTTTGAACAATTGATTATCACATTTTATCAACATATTTGCTGATTAACACATGGCTTGAAAAATGATCAGATCATCCTATCCAAGCATGGCATTACATATGTAAAACAACATTTTTATCTCGAAAACACATTTTATCAAACATATTTGCTTTCATGTTCCAATAAACAAGCACGTAATAACGAGATATTCTAACTCGCCTCCTTGCTATGTCACATAATATGACTAATGTGTCACGACTTCTATGTCTTGATTTCTACATTCCAACAAAAATATCTCATTCAATACTCAAGTCCAACTTGTTCAAAATAAACCTAGGCCTCACGTTCATTCTCATTATAACCTCAAATTGTCAGCCTTTTCAATTCATGAGTGTCCCGAGGCATCCAAAATGTTTTCTGGGTTTAATATCAAGGCATATCATGTTATGACTTAATCAAAGAAGGACCCTTATCCTCATAGTGCAACAAAAACCAAACTTCTATTAACTGTCTCAAGCCAGTAGTTAAGCTAATCGTCTAGCTCCATGACTGGGCTAGCATTCAGACTCACAACCGGATGATAAAGAAGTTTAAACTAAGACCAAATAGGACCTAACACGAGACCAAAACTAAGAAATACCTACCTCAATTCATGAAGGACATTAAAGATTAGTACCTGAAATACTAATTTGGGATGGACCCCTGCTTCTCCCAAGAGTTCCTCATTCTCTCTCTCTCTCTCTCTTTCTCTCACAAAATTTGTTGTAGAAAATGAGGATTTGAGGTGCTTAAAAGGTTTAAATAGTGAGTTGGGAAGGTAAGCATGAGGTAGAGTAAGCTTCTCCTTGGCAAAGTAAAGTTTTTTCCTTAGATGACTCTTACCAAGCAGATTACTCACCTAACATTAACATCATATGGGTGTTTTCTAGGAAGATAATTGGGTGGTTCTCAAACCCGACATTAGTGTAATTTCCAAAATGCTCACATATGCTTTATGGCACTCTCCTTCTTTCGAGATGTGTAATCTTCGAATAATTTTGTTCTGAACTCTCTTGAGTTGCTGAGATTCTGTCCTTGGAAATTTCAATAGCCTATCCTATTCTAATCCTATTACACGAAAGATTTTGTCCTCTTGCGCCATTCTCTATACCTAAGACCTTTATTGAAAAACTAGATTATGATATTTGACTTGAAATGCGTTTGGCCAATGTAGTTCAGGACGAATATCTAAGTTAGTTTTTCATCCTTTGACCTTAAACTTTTCAAGACTTTGTTCTTGTCGTAGTTTAGTTACATTTGTCATGGGAACCTTTATTAATTCCATTACATTTCGAACAAGAGTATCCATTTATTGTAAATGATTATTCAATCTTCGATTCTTAGACATTGTGATATAACTCTTCTTTTTATCTTCAATAGGTTCGTCTCTGATTGAACTTGACTGCAACCACTTTTTCATAAATTCTTTGTCAACTTTTGAATTGTATCTTGAAACTCGAAAAAGAGCTTACCACTTCGTCTTTTGGTATTTGAACTTCCAATTTATCTCGTTTTGTGTTTTGAGATGAACCTAGCTAAACGTGATTACTCCTGACAACTTCTCAAGAAAGGTGCAAAGATGTGTTTCCTGAGGTGTGACTTGGACTACCACCACACATAGAATTGGATTACACAATCAAAGTACAACTTGAAACTTCACCAAATCCAAGACATTATGATATCCACAAAGCTTTGAGAACCAACATACATCTGAGCACAACTAGCCACTTTCAACCGATAATCAAGTAGAAAGAATGATTCAGATACTCAAAGATATGTTGCAAACTTATATGTTGAATTTGAAAGACATTGGAAGTGGCACCTAACGTTAGAAAAGCTTGATTACAATAGCAACTACCAGTGAGGTATGTGGATGACACCCTACTGAGCACTTACAAGATTAACAACCACCTACGCATTTGACAGAGATGGGAGACCCTAACTTCATGAGCTCATTCAGGATTCTCGAGGTGATTGAGAAATTAATGCGAGATAATCATCCTCTACTTATCAACATTCGATAATTTCGCAAAATTTCGAGAACGAAATTGGAGGATAGATTGTAATAACCTATTAATTTAATAAATAAAATAATAAGAGTTCTTATTAATTTCTATTATCATATTTGTTTTGCTATTTATTAATTCTTTTCATTAGTATATTTAATGATTGGTTTAGATGACGTAATAGGTTAGAGTTCGCGAATCACTGGAGCAAAATCCTTTTTCTTCTTTATTAAGTATGACTATTGAATGTAACATCAAAATCTCTTAAACTCCCACCCCTTCACTCCAACAGCCATGTCTTTCTCCTTTCTACCATTGCAACCTTTGGTTCCCGCAATCTATAAATACAACCCATTGTCATTTCTTTTGCACATTTAAACATCTTAAGCAAATCAACATGGGATTGAGAGAGTGAAAGAGAGAGAGAGAGAGAGTTTCAAAATTTTTGTGGGAGACGAAGGAAGCCGAATTTTCATCGAACTATAGTAATTTCTTCGCCGGAATCTTCATTCGGGGTAGGAATACTTATCTACAACCATTGATGGAACAATATGATAGTTTAATCGCGTTAAAATCATCTATGTTGCATTTTGATTCATAAACCTAGTTTTAGGGGCGGTTGACTGGTCACTGAGGGTGGTCAACTGGGAGGGTCGTCGACCGGCCAGTGTTGTTTTCTGACATATTGCTATTTTTTCAACCTGGCCCCGACTTTAACGTGTATCTATACACTAACACTTGCACAAGCATACACCTCTCATATTAACTTGTCCACGAATCCCCATGGGATTAAGTTAGAGCATGATTGTCAATCTATTCATATTTTGTTCAAGTTATATCGAATTGTTGATTTCTATTTTGATGTTAGAAATTCTATGGAGATTATGAGATGTTGAGATCCTGAATATGAGTTTGTGTTGATGAAATGGTGGTTGGTACAAATCATAGACGTTATGCCAAAAATTTGATGCTGCCTGTATGTGGGAAACTTAGAGTCATACTTTAGGGCCACTGGATCGAATGACGCTTGTGACATGGCAACGCGAGAATGTCAGAGCATTCATTATAACTGAGTTCATGTGTAGATACAAAGTAAGTTGATGTTAATGGAAAGAAAGTTTGAAACCGATTTGAGATAGCCCATCGTGGCAATGTTGTTCTGGGCGTCATCCCATGTATTTTGGTGTACAATGCCTTGTTTCGGGCGTCGACCCATTTATTTTTATGGAAGGACTCCAACTAGGCGGTGGGTTTACATGGTTTGAGGTGACTTTGGGACCGTCTATGATTGCAACTCCGGACCTCGAGGGAGTGATGACCAGTGTCTTAGGTGTCCTTGAGCCGATAAAGGGAAAATGGCTAAGGTTTGTAGGTATCTAACCTAGTGAAGCCACGTTTTCAGGATTAGATAATGTGAAGTAGGTATTGACCTGAGTGGACGGTAGAAGGTCCCTACCTTGCTGTGTCGATATTCAGTCGGGTACATAACCTTAGACTATTTGCCCATGGTACGTAAGGACTGCTCAATATCAAACGATTGCCTATGCTAGTTTTAACGGGTAAGATTGGATTTCTAAGGTGGTAAATCCTAGAAACTTAAATACAAGATTCATAAAAAATCTATGCGTTTCTGTCCGCTGCTTATTACTCTGTTTATTTTGCTTTATTATTTATCATATTGTTGTATCTTGGGTTGTTTGTCGAGTAAGTATTTTTGCTAAGTGTCACAACTCATCGAGCAATTTATTTGTCCTTGACATTCATGCCAGATGTGGAATAGCAGTTAGGGATACCACTGAGCAGGAAGAGGTGGACCATAAGATTGACGGAGTCAACGAGACTTGATTGCCATATCCCTACAAGCTTTGTACATTTATTTTCATGTAAACTCAGAAGGATAGTTTGGTAATTTAAAATACAATTGCTGCAACAATTCTTCAAAATAAATGCAGAATTTCTTTCAAAACATTATTTGCAAATGTTAAAGGGGCATTTTAGTCATTTTAAATATACTGCTACAATTAATTTTCAATAAACAAGGGTGTTTCTTTTAAACTATTTGTTCTTTTGACAAATAATTTTAAAAGAGTTTTAAATAACGTTGCCAGAAATCGAGGCGTTACGTATAACGTTAGTGATGAGCTTGGTTGTTAGTCATCAACCAAATCCTAACACCAAACTCCTTCTACACACCTCATGTTTGCACCTTTTAAACCCAACAACCTCCTCAATTCTTTCCATTTCTTCTGTGTTTGCTGTTTGTAGGACACAGTTTTGAAGAAGCATCTCAGAATCCAAAGTGGTTATTTTAGGTACCGATTTCTTGTTTCTTCCATGAATTAGTTGCCTAAACTTAGTTTTCACCTTGTATTGGGGTTGTTTCAGTTTAATTTAGTGTATGATAGGTGTATATGAGAAGAGTAAGGGTCTGCCATGGAAGAACAGACTTAGGACAAGAGTTCTGCATAGTTTGGTCATGAGTCTGGATGTGAGACCGGTCGTGACCCGGCCTGACCGACTCCACGGTCAGTGTGATGATCGGCTCAACAACTAGTTGACACAAGATTTTGCAATTTTGATTCTAGTTTGCTGAGAGTTAGTGGCTCACATTGTATTATCCAGAAACATTACCTTAAACCCCCCCCCCCCCCTGGTATTAAGCCTAGAGTATGATTTAGATGTCGTGACCCTCATTCCAACTTTGGAAATAGAGGGAGTACTTGATGCGTTAGTACTACAAACATTTAGTTGTAATATTTGTAATGTAGAACATGATATTGAAATACAACATTTCGTTGGTAATAGGACACATACATGACCTGGAGGTCGATGCGAATCATTAAGTTACGTGACGCAACATAAGGTGAGTATGGATGTATGTCCTTTACCTGTACATTTTAAATAGCATGTTCAAGCATGATGTTAATTGGAAAGAAACGATTGGTTTGTTGAGAAACGATTGGTTTGTTGAAAACCGATTTATGTTTTAACCATGCTTTAACACGACGTATAATGGTCCGTTTCAACTACCATGAATGTCATGTAAGAACCAACGGATTTTGATAAAAGATGATCATAAGATGACATGTCGCTCATACGGTGATTTCCTAACTGCTGGGGGTGAGAAAAGCGGTATTATAAGATAAGGGTGGGGCCACGACCAGTGTGGTACATGGTGACGTCATGTCAAATATTGAATTTAAATTGAGGGTTGCTCCGCTTCCTACACAAGTTTTGGCAACACCGCCAGTTTATTTTGAACATCAATGTATGAATGGTCATTTATTATGATATTGTAGGAAAAATTATTTGTAATGACCCACAATTTTATATAATTATTCTGAAATAATTTTATCAAAAATGGGTCAAAGTGTTAGAAGAGAAAAGCATTTGGGTGTTTTTAAAAGGTGTTTGGAACATGAAAGGAGTGTAGTGTAAATTTTGCTTTAAAAACACACTTTTGGGACTTAAGGAGCCCGAACCTTTTTCTTTTTTTCTCCTGTTGATTGCAGTCTTCTTTTTCCTCCTCTCCAACCCTCACTCCCCTCCCATTTCACACCTTCTCTCTTCAAATCAAGGACCAAACAACGCCCCCAACCAAA
>JABCMJ010001930.1:0-26718 GCA_014822125.1 Arbutus unedo
AAACGTCAAAAAACCAAATTTGTGAAGTCTTTGGAACTACTATTTTTCCCCGTGGATCGATACTCCGGACTTTCCACTATACCTCTTTTAAATTCTTGAGGGAAGTCCTGTTTGAAATATTAAACCTTGACCTTGGCCGGCGCCCTAACGACGCACTTCTGCCGGCCGGTCACCCAGCTTATACTTCTCCTAGGGATCCCTATCGTTGCCTATATATATATACACCGTTATGCCTTCTAGGTCAGATACAAAAATTAATACCTGAAATATTGAGAGAGGTTCTGTGAAGGCAAGGAGATCATAATTTTAAGCCCACAATCAATTCGTGATTAAGGTGTAATAGGATTACGGTAGAAGATCTCGAGGTCAATCGATCAAAATTACTCCAACCATGTTCAAAGTTCGATTGGAATCAAACTGTGAAGATTGTTGAGATCAAACCAAAGATATCTCAAAGGTATGAATCCTGATTTCGCGTAGTAAGGTTTCATTTTTTTTTTTTGTATAATCTATGCGCGCTCATCACTTGGTCTCAAGAATCGATCCCTAACAGTGGTGTCAGAACTGGCTGTGATAACGTGTGTGGTTTATATAGACTATGTTGTCCACATAAAATAGAATGTAGTATTGTGCAAACGTCTGTTTTGCAGTTTTTTCTATCCCACTATTATTGTTACGAATGTATGATTGTGTGACAGCCAATTTTGGTGTGATTGGATCCTACACTGTTTTTATGTGTGGTTACGTATTTTTTTATTATCAATTTTGGGGTTTATAATATTACTACGTAGTATGTGAACCCTGGTCATATGGAGGTTTAGTGTTTGATGTAAGGATTTCAGTTTATTCACAGCGTCTGTTTTTATTAATATAGTCTTTTGAACTCCTATTTGGAGGCAAAGAATCAATATATAATAATAAGTTCTAATGATCGAAAAACTCAATGATTTTGGAGGGATCGACGTTTCCTTCTGCTCAACCCCTGCGTCAACATCATTTTCTCTTTGGAGGACAAGCCGACGGCAAGAATCAAGCATATTTTGAAGACTGATGATTTGACCATAATATTTGAAATTCCTATTATATTTATGTTTCTTTATTTATATGCGATTAGTATTGCTTCCTTGTTTGATTATAGTTCTCTTATAATTTTAGATAACATGAAATATTGACCTATACCTAGATCACTCACATGTAAATATTTTTATAACCCTCATGGAAAAATATTTTTTAAGTAACTAAGTGGGAGAGGGAGTTTGTCACGTACAAATTCCATGGTCTACATCACTAGTTTGTAGATTATATGATTAATTTTGTATGTTGGTTTTGAACCTCCTTCCCATCAGACAAAATTAATTGTGGAATCATCGGTATAAACTTCAAGGAGATAACTCTAACTTAATTATTGTGTGAATCATGTGTCCATTTGAAATGATTCATTACGGAATAATTAATTTAGTGTAAAGTGATGGTGTACACTTAGTTATAAATAATAGTATCCTCCCCATCTGAGTCACTACTATTATTTGTTGGATCAAAGTTGAGTTGACTATTTTATTTTGCTTGACAATAGCTTTTGTTCAGATAGTCAAAATTAAAAGAAATATACCTATATGCACCAATGATGAAAAGTAGTAGACTTTTCCATCAAAGGTATACTTTATGTAATAACATGTTCACTTCGACCCGCAGTCAGCATCATCTTCACTTTGGGAGACAAATCGACGGGAAGAATCAAGCTTGTCTTGGAAACTGATGATTTGACCATAATAGTTGGAATTCCTGTTATGTTTATATTTCCTTATTCATATATGGTTGGCATTGTTTCCTTGTTCAATTATAGTTCCCTTATAATTTTGGACAACATGGAATATTGACCTATATCTAGATCACTCACATACAAATATTTTTATAACCCTCATGGAAAAATATTTTTAAATAACTAAGTGGGAGAGAGAGTTCGTCACGTACAAATCTCATGGTCTCTATCACTAGTTTATAGATGATATGATTAATTTTGTGTGTTTATTTTGAACCTTCCTCCACATCGAACAAAATTAATTGTGGAATCATCGATACAAGCTTCATTGGGATAGCTCTAAATTAATTATTGTGTAAACTATGTCTCTATCTGAAATGATTCATTACGGAATAATTACTTTAGTACGAGGTGATGGTGTACATTTAGCTATAAATAATATTATACTCTCCATCTGAGTCACTGCTATTATTTGTAAGACTAAAGTTGAGTTGGCCATTTAATTTTTCTTGACAATAGTTTTTTTTTTGTCTAGATAGTCAAAAATAAAAAGGAATAGACCGATCTGCGCAAATGTTGAAAAGCAGTGGACCTTCTCATCGAAGACATACTTTTTATAGTGTGGCGGATTGCCGACGTTTTTCTTTAAATAGTTTGGTAAAAGGAACCAATATTTTAAATGAAATTCAAAAGTTTTTATTTGTCCTTCATAATTGTTATTATTTGATTCTCATATTCAAGAATGGACTCTTTCAATCCACTTTTCTGTCATTATCAAAGAAAACAAACTCATTAGACCTAATTATATTGACTGGAAAAGAAATTTGGATATGGTGTTGACTGTTGCAGAGTACAAATATGTGCCCAGTGAAGATTGTCCACAAAAACCTAATGAGGGGGTAGCCAATGAGGAAGCCCGGTCTTATAAGAAGTGGGTTACGATTGATGAGATAGTGCGGTGTTATATTTTAGCATGTATGTCAAATGTTCTGCTAAATCAGTATCAGTCTATGCCCACTACCTATGACATGATGATGCACTTCAAAGAAATATTTGGGGATTAGAATTGTGCAAAAAGGCAAGTTGCTATAAGGGACTTGCTTAACACAAAGATGGCTGAAGAGAGCTCAATAAGGGTTTGTGTCATAAAGATGATAAGTCATCTAAATAAATTAGAGATCCTTGGAGCTGAAATATATAGGGAAACCCAGATCGATATCATACTTCATTCACTGCCGGAGAGTTTTAAGAATTTTTGCATGAATTACAATATGAGCAAATGTTGTTACACTTTGACGGAACTTTTTAAAGAACTTCAAGTAGTAGAGGGCATAATGAAAAGGTCAAAAAATGCATTTATGCTTTGGAAAGGTTCTGCTTCTAAACCGAAAGGCAATAAGAAACAGAATAAGGCTCAAAAATAGGTTGCAATTCCTCAAGTGAATAATGGATCTCAAGATGGAGTGAAAAAACCTAAAGGCAAGTGTTTTCACTGCAAGCAGTTAGGGCACTGGAAGAAGTAATGTCCAGTATATCTCAACAAATTGAACAATCTAGGTAAAAACTATTCACTAGTGGTTGAAACATGCTTAGCAGTGTTATCTAACAATTCTTGGTGTGTAGATACGAGAGCCACTAATCATATTTGTAATTCGTTGCAGGGGTTTTCGGAAACCAGGCAGCTTAGTGATGGGGAGGTTTACCTACACGTGGGCAATGCTATGAAAGTAGCAACTGTTGCAGTTGGAGATTTATGTTTTAATTTTGGTAGTGATAGGATTTTAGTATTAAAAGATTGTCTTTACGTTCCTAGTGTTAGAAGAAATTTGATTTTGGATTCAAAGTTGGTTAAAAACAGTTATTTGGTTAATTTCAGTAACTCTATAGTTATTAAGTTTAATAAACGTTTCATTTGTTCCGGTTCATTGATGGATGATCTTTATGTTATTAATCATATCTCTCAATAAATTGAATAATACAAATAATATATCATGTAAGAGAAAGATACCTTCTGAATTGGACCAAACGTATCTTGGCACTTACGCCCAGATCATATTAATCTGAAAAGAATTTCTAGATTGGCTCAAATTGGACCATTTGGGTTCATTGAAAGTAAAGGAACTTCCAGTCTGTGAATCCTGTTTAGAAGGTAAAATCACGAAAAGACCCTTCTTAGCCAAATGGTATAGAGCCAAAAAGCCGTTAGAATTGGTTCACTCTGATTTGTGTTGACCTATGAACATCCAAGCAAGGGGTGACTTTGAATATTTCATCAGTTTTATTGATGATTATTCAACGTATGGGTACATTTATTTGATATGCCATAAGTTTGAAGCCTTTAACAAATTTAAAGAGTATAGGGCAGAAACGGAGAAGCATCTTGAAAAATGTATTAAGACACTATGATCTGATCATGGTAGCGAATACATCTTAGGAGAGTTTAGGGACTACTTATCTGATGAGAGGATTACATCTCAGTTGTTTGCACCTGGTATGCCACAGAAAAATAGTGTAGCGAAAAGAAGGACTATGACTCTTATAGACATGATAAGATCTATGATGAGTTATTTAGATTTACCAATTTCATTTTGGAGACAAGTATTAGAAACCGCAGCATATATTCTTAACTTAGTACCATCTAAGTCAGTACCTTTTACTCCAACAGAACTGTGGGCTGAGCACAAACCTAGCTTACAGCATGTTCAGATTTGGGGTAGTCCAACATATGTGCTAAAAGGGAACACGGATAAGTTGGAATCAATGACAAAAGTTTTGTTTCTTTGTAGGATACCCTGGAAGAACGAAGGATGGTCTATTTTATAATCCTAAGGATCAGAAGGTCATTATTAGCACCAATGCCCGATACTTAGAGGAGGACTAGCCCAGAAGTAAGATTGTTCTAGAGGAATTGAGAGGAGAACCAATGCATACTTCTTTAGCACTATTAATGTAAGAGGAAACACCACACGAAACGACAATTGACACAATGGTGCCTCGTCGTAGCAGGAGGGTTATTATTCAACCTGATCGGTACATGTTTGTAGAAGAATCATTTGATAGAATCCCTGAGGAACCAGATGCCAAATCCTATAACTACAATGAAGCAATGCAAGATACAAATGTTAGAAATGGAGTCTATGTACTCTAATCAAGTCTGGGGTCTTATAGAACCACCCGAAGGTATAAAATCTGTTAGAAGCAAGTGGATCTACAAGAAAAATAGACGAGTGGATGGGAAGGTAGAAACCTTTAAAGTTAGCCTTGTAGCGAAAGGTTTTACTCTGGAAGAAGTGATCGACTATGAGAAAAAAAATTTCCAATAGCTATGCTAAAGTCCATTCAGATTCTCTTATCCATTGTGGCTCATCTCGATTATGAGATTTGGCAAATGGAGGTTAAGATTGCATTCCTTAATAGTAATCTAGATGAATGCATCGACATGGTGCAACTAGTTGGATTCATGGCAAAGGGCCAAGAGCACATGGTGTGCAAGCTTAAGACGTTCATTTATGGACCTAAGCAAGCATCAAGGTCTTGGAACATTCCTTTTGATCAGGCAATCAATTTTTTTTGGTTTTAATCAAAGTCTAGATGAGTTGTGTATGTACAAGAGATGCAACAAAAGAATAGTGGTATTCTTGGTACTGTATGTAGATGATATCTTGCTCATCGAAAATATGTGGGAGTGTTGTCTTCAGTGAAGGTGTGGTTGTCCAACCAATTCAATATAAAGGACTTAGGAGAAGCTGTCACATCCTTGGGATCAAGATCATTTGAGATCGCAAAGCAAAGGATGCTGGAAATATCACAAGCTACTGATATCGATACAATTCTTTCTCAATTTGGCATGCAAGATTTCAAGAAAGGGTTCCTTCCTTTTAGACATGGAATCTATCTATCCAAGGATCAGTCCTAAAACACTTGAAAAGGAAGATAAGATGAGAGCAGTTCCTTATGCTTCTGTGGTAGAAGACCTCATGTATGCTATGCTGTCTACTAGACCTGGCATTTGCTTTGTTGTATGCATGGTTAGCAGATTTCAGTCTAATCTTGAACAAGAACATTGGACTACGGTAAAACATATTTTGAAGTACCTGAAAAGGACTAGAAATTATATGGTGGTTTATTAGTCAAACAGTCTAATGCCTTACGGGTATATAGACTCGGACTTTATGTCAAATAAGGATTCCAGAAAGTCTAGTTCGGGATATGTGTTTACCTTATGAGGTGGAGCCATAAGTTGAAGGAGTATCAAGTAATCATGCATTGCTGATTCCACAATGGAGGCTGAATATGTGGCAGCCTCTCAAGTAGCCAAGGAGGCCGTTTGACTCAGAAATTTCTTAATGGATCTAGATGTGATCCCTTCAGTACAATCAGATATTGCACTTTATTGTGACAATAGTGGTGCGGTTGCTAACTCAAAGGAACCAATGACTCATAAGAAGAGAAAGCACATTGAATGTAAGTATCATCTTATATGATAATTCGTTTAGAGAGGCGAGGTAATGGTGACCAAGATTGCATCAGCAAACAACTTGGCAGACTCTTTCACAAAAAGTCTACCAACAAAAGCCTTTGATAGTCATGTGGAGGGAATGAGAGTGAGATGTATGACACCATGGCTTAGAGTCTAAGTGGGAGATTGTTAGGATTTTATACTAAAAACTACTCCCTCTGTCCCAAATTGATAATTCCTCTTAGGGATTCTAACTTTTTAGGGAAACATAATCATTGCTGCAAAAAGTATTTTTCTTTCCAAATATATTCTTGATTTGATTGATGTATACAATACAAGTTTTATTTAAAGAAAGGGGAAAAAAAAATTTAACCAAATTTCAATTGTTATTTTTAGAAAGTGGACTTCCATTTTGGGACGTCCTAAATTGGAATAATGGACTATGAAAATAGGACGGAGGAAGTATAACTTTATGTAATAGATTAATATTTGTTTTAAATTATTTAAACAGTTATTCCTTTTCTCGATGAGAATTTTTATGGATAATATTTGCATTATATCATATCATATTGTGCATGAGTGTCTCTTATTTCACATAGTAGATAATCTAGTGTATAGAGTTTGGCTTACACAGAGATGATTAGATTATTGGTTCTTGTAAAATATAAGTCTTTAGTTCAAAGTCATAGGTGGAATTGGACACACTACTAGTATGACTGTAATACAGTGTTTCAGTAGGTCTGTTTTGACTATGAAAAATTGTATAGTTTTAACTCATTGTGTTAATACACTTTGTGTGTATTGAATAGGACAATTTTAAGGTAATTGTATTTATACTAATAATATAATACAATTCACACCTTATGGTTATTATGAATGCTTGTACTCTTAACCCAAAGATAATTAACAAATGCGTACATTTAATATTGTTGATTTTGATTTATTATAGAGTGAAACCTTGTGGGCAAATAGTCTTGATGAGTTGAGTTACAATATTAAGTATATGACAACTGTTAATTATTAATGAAATTCACATCCCTTTATAGAGATTGACGATACCCTTTTGAGGAAGTTTATAAGTTTCGATTATGTCAAACCCTATAGGTGGATATTAGTATCCGACATAACGAATAAGTTAATTGGAAGGTCTCAAGAAACTTAATAGATGTTGATTAAATATATTGTTAGTAGTTTATTTTAATCAACGAGTATCTATAATCTTAACGTGGGAAGATAAATAAGCATTTAATAACATGGAGGTCGAAATATAATTTTGAGAGATGGGAAGAGAATGTAATTATAATTCTGTAGTGGTATGAATTGTAATTTATATAATTCGGAATTAATTCGGGTTAGATTAAGAATCCCGAAATATATAGAAAGTCCAGCCCATACTTCTCCTGGGGGTCCTATCATTGCCTATATATACACCGCTATGCCTTCTAGATCAGATACTCAATGTAATATTCGAAACATTGAGAGAGGTTCTGTGAAGACAAGGAGATCACATTTTTAGCCCACACTCAATACGTGATCAAGGCACAATAGGATTACGGTAGAAGATCTAGAGGTTAGTCAAGCAAAATCATTCCAGCCGTGTTCAAAGTTTGATTAGGATCAAATTGTGAAGATTGTTGAGATCAAACAAGAGAGATCTTGAAGATATGAACCCTAGTTTCGTCTAGTAGGATTTCATATTGTCACGACCCATTCCAAACTAGAATGGATTAGTGACCGGCCAACGGTTCTACTCGCTAAGGCCTCCTACGTTAATTAAAGAGTTTATGAACTTTATCCAATTATCTTATTTAACCCTTGACATGTTGCAGAGTTTAGTGGAAGCGTTGTTTGTTCAATAACAAAATAACATCAAGGACGTGTAAACCTAACAATCATTATTGAATTAAAAGCATGCTTATTAGATACTTATTACAAACCATAGTACTGGCCTAGCATGACCTCAACATAACGAAATAGAACCCCATATGTACATAAGTTTTCAACTAGAAAATTCAAAGTATAAAATAGCTGATTAGTTCTTTATTGTCCGCCAGGTCCTGCCACGGGCCCTATTGTATTGCAAGGCAACATCCATTAGCTTGCAGCTAGTATGAATCTAGATATACCATTTTACAGGTTTTACACGACATAATTTAAAAAAAAAAAAAAATTCATTAGTATATTGACAATGTTTATGAATGGGTCCATAGGCTATGGTTGAGGATGTATATATAGACAGTTTATAGTTTCCATAACCCATGGGTTATATCAATACTGGAATTAACGGTTTGTTATGCTTTAAACGGAATTAATCAATGAAGTATATTTAACAGTTAATTCTTCGGCGTATATACCAGAACTGGATTAAGGGAACTGCCCTTTGAAATATAACACGGATTTGGCATGGCGTCATCCGATGCCACCTGGTCGTGGGACCCAACCTTGTACCAAACTACTGCTTGTCACATCCCCAGCGGTCAGGGAATTACCAAAATTCGCATTTTATGAGATGATGTTTATGTGATCATCGTCAACGGTTTTAATCATTTATGGCATGATATTTCATGCATAGGTAAGTTTATTATATAACAGTTTTCTTTTATTTTTAACAAAATATAGCAATTTTTATTTTTGGGCATATCCTAAAAATTTACAGGTAAATGGGTATATCGGGACTCACCTTGAGTGACGTAGGGTATTCAATTCTGTGCCTCGCCTTAGATCTTGAAAAATATTCTTCAACCTTGAGCTTCTTTCCTCTGCCTAATTCTCCTCCTCCCGCTCTCTCTTACTCAGTATTATTCTCAAAATATATGAATCCATAAGCCGTTTCCATGACTATTTACAGAGGTAAATGAAGCAGGAGGTGGAAAAACTTTTCTCCGTGGCAACTTCTAAGGCTCTACAAACAAAATATCTCATTTTTAGGATAAGTTCATTTACACTGATCTTATCTATAGTTGTCCCTCAGTAATAAATAAATAAATCAATTCTAAGAACTCCGAATCTCGTCCGGTTGTCCCCTAGAGCAATATCGAGGTTAACCTCCAGTTACTATTAATGCTTAAAATTATTTATCGAACCATTCCTCGGTCTCTGATTATGTTTTGAACCAATTTCATTTATACCTAAAATAATTTTCGAGTATCTTCTCATTCGTCAAATAAACTACCTAATTGACCTAAAAAGTCTCCGTTTTTAATTCAATCAAAATTTTAATTTACCCATACTATTTTCTATTATTTATTTTTTTATATTATTATTTTATTTATATATATATATATTTATTTATTTATTTTCCGAATCGGGTCTCACACGTATTTTTTTGTATAATTTGTGCATGTTCATCATTGGGTCTTGGAAATTGATCCCTAGCACCATGACTGTGGTGGAATATCAGAACAAGTTTACTTCATTGTCCTGCTTTGTTACTGAGACTACATGGGATGAAGACCTTAAATGCAAGAGGTTTGAGAAGGGTCTCCAGCCAACAATCCGATAGAGAGTTATACAGCTAAAGATTCGGGATTATGGGGACCTAGTGGAAAAGGCAATGATAGCTGACGTAGACTTGGCAATGAAGGCTATGAGTACGAGTATGGCAGTGACTGTGGAGCCGTGGGGACTTACCTCAAGTTGTGTGTGACTTTCCGGATGTCTTCCAAGAAGATATTATGGGCTTACCACCTCAACGGGAAGTCGAGTTCTCTATTGATCTCGTGCGTGGAACATTTTCAATTTCTATAGTACCTTATCAATTTGCTCCGACAGAGTTGAAGGAACTGAAAGTGCAACTTCAAGAATTGTTGGACAAGGGTTTCATCCAATCTAGTACTTCACCATGGGGTGCTTCGGCCCTACTTGATCAGAAGAAGGATGGTTCACTGAGGTTGTGCATTGATTACTGACAGCTGAACATCGCGACCATCAAGAACAAATATCCATTATCGAGGATTGATGATTTATTTGATCAACTCAAAGGTTCTCGAGTACATTCAAAGATTGATCTGAGGTCAAGATACCATCAGTTGAGAGTCAAGGAAAAAGATATTGCCGAGACAATGTTTCAGACACGATAAAGTCACTATGAGTTTGTGATGATGCTATTTGGTTTGACCAACACGCCCGCCACTTTAATAGGTTTGATTAACAAGGTCTTTCATGAATTTTTGGATTAGTTTGCTGTAGTGTTCGTGGATGATATATGGGTTTACTCACCAACAAAAAAGGAGCACAAGGAACACTTAGAGAATTGTATTATGAATTTTGAGGGAAATCCTCTATGCCAAATACTCGAAGTATGACTTATGGCTATCTAAGGTGAAATGTTTTAGGCATGAAGTGTTAGGGGAAGGAATAACAGTGGATCAGTCAAAGATGGAGACAATGTTGACTTGGGAGTGACCTCAGAGTGTATTTGAGATTCGAAGCTTTCTGGAATTAACTGATTATTATCGGCACTTATTTTATGATTTTGCAAGGTTGGCTGCTCCAATGACATGACTTACTCAAAAGGGGATCAAATTTGTGTGGGAAGACGCGTGTGAGCATTCATTCCAAGTGCTGAAAAGGAGGTTGACATCCGCTCCAATTTTGGTGATTCTCAAGCAAGAACTGTAGTATTTGGTATATTGTGATGCTTCGAAGGACGAACTGGGATGTGTACTAATCCAGGATGGGAGGGTTTTTGTATATAATTCTAGTCAGTTGAAGAACCATGAACGCAATTATCCTACTCATGATTTAGAAATGACAGCCATTATATTTACACTCAAGAGTTGGAGACACTACTTGTATGGCAAACGATTCAAAATTTTCTCGGACCACAAAAGCCTTAAGTATGTCTTCACCCAAAAAGATTTGAATATGAGACTGTGGATGTGAATGGAGTATATGGAAGATTATGAATTCAAGTTGTAGTACCATTTGGGTAAGGTAAATGCTTTTGCAGATGGCTTGAGCAAGAAGTCACTCCATAGCTTGGTTGGCGTGGCTATGCTGGAATGGAAGATGATTGGAGAGATTGGTGAGCATAGCTTACATCTTAGTACATATATGGATAAGACTGCCATGGTTAGCATAACAGTCCAACCTTTATTATTGGTGAGAGTGATAGAAGAACAACAAAATGACTCAGAGGCCAAGACAATGTGAGATCAATTGACTTTGGGTGAGCAAGTCAATGGTTTGGTTCTTCATACAAATCAGGGGCTAAGATTTACTGGCAAAGTATATGTGCTTGAGTCATGCTGCGAGAGTGTACTTTGAGAGTACCATCATTCTCGTCTCGTAGTACACCCTGGAAATATGAAGATGTATCAGGATTTGCAAAGGTAGCACTGGTGGAAAGGAATGAAACACGATGTTGCTCTATTTGTGTCAAAATGCTTAGTGTGTCAGTAGGTTAAGGTCGAGCATTAGAAACGAGTCGAGTTGTTGCAGCCTTTATCGTAGCTGAATGGAAATAGGAGCACGTGATTATGGATATTGTGGCAGGGCTTCCAAGGTCGCCAACAGGGCATGATGCAGTATGGGTGATTGTTGATTGACTAACCAAGACCGCTCATTTCCTTCCTATCTATGTGACAAATATTGTTAAGGCACTCGGTAAACTTTATATCCATGAGATAGTCTGATTGCATGGGGTGACAGTGTCAATTGTGTAGGATCGAGATCCCAGGTTCATGTCACAGTTTTGGTTAAGTCTCAGGAGGCACTGGGGACAGATTTGCATATGAGTACTGTGTTCCGTCCTTAGACGAACGTGCAGTTCGAGCGTACAATTCAGATTCTTGAGAACATGTTGAGAGCTTGTGTCCTAAATTTTTAAGGCTCATGGGAGGATCACATAGCGCTGGCAGAGTTTGCCTACAGCAATAGTTTTTAGACCAGCATAAGAACGGCTCCCTATAAGGCACTTTTATTGCAGACCTTGCAGGTCACTAGTATGTTAGGCTAAAGTCAGATAAGGCATGGTGCTAGGGCCTGATTTGATTCAAAAGACCACATATAAAGTTGTTTAGATACTGGAACGGTTGCTCACTACTTAGAGCCGTCAGAAAAGTTATGTCGACCACATAAGGTGACCATTAGCTTTCGAGGTGAGCAATCCTATTTCCTTAGTAGTCACACCAAGAAAGGGGTTGATGTGATTTGGTCGTAGTGGGAAGCTTTCACTGAGGTTTGTTGGGCCATTCGAGATTTTGGAAAGAGTAGGAGAAGTGGCGTATAGACTTGCCTTGCCACCAAAGTTGTCAAGGGTTCATGATGTGTTTCACGTGTCTCTGTTGCGTAAGTATGAACCCGATGTGTCACATGTACCGGATTGGGCTGAATTGAAGGTTGAGGATGACATATCGTACGAAAAGAGACCAGTGAGAATTCTAGACACTCGAGAGTAGGTTTTGCGTGGTATGACTATTTTCTTGGCCAAGGTGTTGCACCACCATCATGGGGTGGAGGAGGCCACGTGGGAGTGAGAGTCGCAACTTCGCTCTAAGTACTCAGAATTGTTCCACCCTTGAGACGACAATTTCGAGGATGAAATTTCTTAAAGAGGGGAGGTTGTAAGGACCTGTGGTTTGAGACGTTGTTGTATATGTTTTTAATTTATTTAAGATTTCTACAGTTCAGTTAATTGTGTAATTGTGGCCTGTTTGTGATGATTTTAAGTTTTGGACATGATATGAATTTGTCAAAACTATGAGGGAGTTAGTGAGATTAACATTAAATGAGTATTTAAGGATTAATCAAAATTTTATTTTCAGTTTTATAAAAGTTAGACAGCTTTCTAATAAATATCAAAATCCTAATTTCGATAGAGGAGGACTAACAGGCTAGTAGACAAAGGAATCTCGTGAAGTGTTCAATTAGAGAATTGTTGTTGGTGTTGAGAGCTTCGAGTAGAGTTCAAGATCAGCCGTATACGCAGAGAGTTTAAGGGATTTCTCAACTTGACAACATTTTCATTGTTCTTCTTGATTAAGGTATGATTTTGTATAAATTTCCTTATAATGTTGTTTAAATGTGTTCGAATCATGAATATATTCACGGTTATGTTTATGAACGAGTATTGCATGATCTAGGTGATTTTCGTAGAGTTTGGGACTGCATTTTAGAAGAAACGAGGTGATATTCGAGTTTTGTCTCACAGAACTAAACCTAGAAATTTACTAAGCGAGCTCGAGCGAGCTCCTTAAAACATTGATTTTTAGTTTTGGGCAGTGGACTTGTTTTTCCCCCTCGAGCGACGTCCAAAAATTCAGAATTTTTTTTTTTAAATGTTAGCCCATTTCTTTGTTTTCGGTCTGTTCTTGCATCCTATTAGTGTTTGGAACAATAGATTTACGGTCATGCATTGATTATGGATATCCTACATGCGGTGTCTATGTGATTCTTGTGGTGAAACACTGTTGAAATATTATCGGGTTGGAGATGTCCCGACACTCGAAGGTTGCCCATGAACTCAATACAGGGTTCCCAATCCTTTGGCTAGGCCTACAGTGAGAGACTATCAGATTTATGTTGGGTGCCCACTGTCTGTGGGTTAACCCGTGCTGAAGACTGTTAAATACACTCAGGGTCTTGTATGTAAGGACCCGCCCTATTTTAGTGTTTAATCATGTTTTATGGTGAGTAAAATGAATGTTGATAAGCATCAAATGAGATGAAGGGTGAGTTGGATGAGTTTTGGTGAAAATGAGAGGAGGAAATAGGGAGGCTTGGGTGACTGGTCAAGGCAGGAGATTGGCAGGCATGACCAGTCACGGAAAAATAGATTTCTAGTTAGTAGGCTGGCTTGATCGGTCAAGCGGGTGTATATGCGTTTTTAAAAAGAGACGAACCAGATTTTTAAAACATAACATACACCTCTTATATTCAGATTTTTTCCCCTTCTCTCTCTAAGAAATCCATATTTCTCATGTCTCCACCCTAAGTATTTCATTGAAACTCCATATCTCTCAAATTTCTTCAAGGATCCTTTATTTCCCTTTGATTTCAAGCATTCGGGGGTGAGTTCTTTCTTGGAAAGGACTTGGTTGAGCTTTCCTCCACCATTCAAGCTAGGGTTTCACCATTTGAGCTCAATCTTTGGATTTTCTTCTTGAAGTAGGATTTTTCTTACACCTCTTACTTGTTTATGGCTTATTAGTGGTGTAATGTGCATTTACCCTTTGTGTTATGAGTGTGAGTATGCTTGAGTACGTGTTGGGAGTTTTAGCTTGAAAGTGTTCTTTTACTTGGCTACACACTATGTTTGTTACTTGAAAGAGTTGGAGTATGACATCCTTAACACAAGTGATGCATCAAACTATTTGATTCTACTTTACCATTGATACATTGAAGTAATGGAAGTAATATACGGTTCATGAGATGTGTGAACACATTGAATCAACGTGATGTGTGGACTAGATTTCCTTAAGGGAACTGCTATGTCAAGAACTAGGCTCCCTGAAGGGATTGCTAGGAAAGTGGACTAGATTTTCTTATGGGAATTGCTAGGAATATTGGGAACTAGACTCCTTGAAGGGATTACTGGGAAGAAAAAGGACTAGGCTTTCTTATGGAAAAGGTAGGAATATTTGTGAACCAGACTTCCCAAGGGAATTGCTAGGAGGAAAGGACGAGCATCCCATGGGAATACTCGGCATGAACTTTGTTGATATAACTCGACCACATTTTCTGAAGCAAAAGGAGTATATATGTAATGTGAGCAATTGAAGAGTTGGCTCTGATCTTTAAAGGATTGAGTGAAAGACAAATTATGAATTAATGTGCTCAGTTACGCATGCATTGAAGTTAAATATTATTGTTGACATTCTATACCATGATACTCATATTCATGTAAGTTCTGCATCAAATTTCTCTACTAGGCTTGGCTCAACCTTTACTTGTTTTTCAGGTGCAGCCTCTGACACTTAGCTTGGATTTGGCATGGAGTGCTTGAATTTTTGCATGATATTCTATGAGTTGCATCCGTTGAGTTATTTGACATATTTTTATCCATTTTTTTGAAAAAGATTTAGCGTAACTCTTGATAATTTGAAGGCCCTAACTCTTGTGTAATATTATGATAATCTAACTTTTGTAAAATTGTAAGAACTTGGATTATCTTTAAAGGGAGCTTTTGGGCTTTTGGTGAGAATTGTAAAATTGTTAGCAGTAAAGATATATATTTGTTATGTTAAAATCGAGAGGGCGTGACATTGTACTTGACATAATATGCATGAGTTGACATAGTGATCGTGTTTCACTTCATGTATGTGTTTTATGGCTTTTGTCGACAGCTACAATCAAGGATGGCGAATGGAAAAAAAACACTAAAGTGCATTCATTGGGATACTCAACCGGTCCCTATAAATAAAGGTGAAGACTCAAAAGCAAAGGAATTGATCACTTAGAGAACTTACGCAAGGTTGATCAATAGAATTTTCTTAGCCACTTTCATATAACAGACCACTATAAGCAGCATTTTACAAATATGGTTTTCATATTTGTATTTTCTCGTCAGAACACTTGTTCTACGAGCTTGTTCTCTCACAATTGCTAACTCAGCCATCAAAAGGGCATTACAACCATAGGTCGGGGTGTATTTAATTAATTGTTCCCTTTTGTATCAAGGTCTTCTGATCATTGCATCAAGTAGAGCACATCTGGATCGGCCCTCTTTCAACTCCAGTAGGACTCGCAAAGGAGTATCATTAATCCACACCCCACAGTTAATATTTAGTAAATGGTAATAAATATCTATATGATTAGAAATCACCCCTGTGGAAATAAAGTAAGGGTTTTGTCCAAATGATGGCATGGCATACGTTAACTAGCTCAATGGCATATGCAATGCAGGTGTGGCGTAGGCCAAAATGAGCATGCAATATGCTATTAATGTATTCTAGGACAGTTATGCTTTGAGAAAACATATATTTTATTTAGTTTGGATACATTATATACTTAATATTTTCATGTTTATATTAGTTGTTTAGTATTACAAGCATGCTTAGTTGTTTACTATTTTATCTCCTTTTGTCTGTCCCCTTTCTCTAGTTGAGACAATAATATAAAATGATGTTGAATTCCCATAAATGATTCATAGAGACTAACTCGAGGGATGGATGCCTAACACATTCCTATCTCGTTGCTTAGTTCCCGAGCCAAGTAATCTCTAGTTATGACAGATAAATAGTTTTTGCTTGTATGTATCCGTCTGGTTGCTCGGAATAGTCTTAAACCTGGGTGGTGACTCCGAAAGTGTGTGCATAGAGAAGCAGTCAATGACTAACGGTTTTTTGACAGGGAGCCTACACTTGCTTTGTGCATTTAACTAGATAAACTAGCTAAATTGCTTCTTTATCTATTCTACTGTAATGCCCCAATGGAACATTTCCATAACTTATATGGACTTGTGTGGATATGAACTTTAAGGAACATCTCTATAATTTTTTAAACTTAGAAGGTGCTTTGAAAGTCATAAGATCAACTATATTGACACAAATTAGAAACATTAGGACAAAAGTGATAAAATTGCTAGTTTAGGGATTAAGATGACATAACCAGCATTGTTTATGTACCATTTATATGTTTAACCGTAAGTTTTAAAATTTCACTCTATTCCTCCCTTCTCAAACTTTAGGCTTTGTTTGGAACTTTTGGAAAGAGAAAGAAAAGAAGAGAAAATATTTAAGAGGGAAAATGTGAAGAAAATTAATTATTTTCCCTAGTTTGGTCGTAGAAAATAAAGAAGAGAAAGTACAAAGGAAAAAGACTTTCCCTTGTTTGGTTTTTGAAAGAAAATAATAAAAAAAGTAGAAATAACTTGGAGTGAGATTCTGTTGGTGAATTCTTTGAGACCACTAATTTGACTAGGCTGGAATGGTACAATGCCTGAATGTCCAATTTTAACCATGGTGCTCCACTACCATATTAGTCATATTTTAGCTCACTCAACTCATCATTGGAAATTATTTTATAGACATAATCTACATGGCAAAATCAAGTGCCACATTCAGCAAATGAAATGAACTTACCAAGTTTAAGAACCTATGTTTACATAGCAACAAACTATTGAATGTATATTTCACATGATCACTTATAGTAAATTTCACAATAAAATACTTGAATACTTAAAAACTGAGTGTATATACAGTCCATTCTATCCCATCCTAAAAGTTGGAAGTTCTTGTAAGACACTAAAAGTTTAAAACCCATCTGTAGCTTTACATAACGTCCTGCAAATACAATCGTTCTGCATCGGGACGCCCCCATCAGTAGCTTCTTCACTCATCATACTGTTTGTTCCGATACTTGTACCAAAACAGCCCAAAATGGAGTTTTCCATTTCTTTGAACTTATTTGCTCCACATAATTATGATGATAGCCCGATTCTATTCCCTAGAAACAAACAAAAAAAGAAAAAAGTCCACCCTACAAATTGAAGGAGCAAAGCAAGCATGTGTAAATATTCTTATTGCAAGTTGAAGTCAATGTTAAATATTCCTGTTGCCTACAGAATATTAAATATTACAGAAGTAGTGAAGTTGACTAGGAAGAAAGCATATTTACCCATATAACCAAAAAATGTTGTCAAATATAGCATAGCATTTACAACTTCCAAAATATTACAACCAATATATTAAGTGTTCATATTTATCACAAATCCAAATGTATGAAATCATATACATTTACTCAATCATACCAAAAGTATCATCAAAACGAAAGTGACTCTTAGTAGTTGGATTTAATCCCCATCTCTATCCATATGCATCATTATAGTCATCACTCGTCAACAAAATATTCATAACCTCAAAAAATTTTATCCAAAAAACCCGTACTACATCTTAATAGGTGTTGTTACTAGAAGCACGCATCTTTTCAACCAACCAGGCCTTGCATCGGTGAGTTGGGAAACCGAAGAAAGTTCTTACCAGTCCCGTATTTGAAGTGATGAAGTTGTACACAGAAAATTGAAGCTCTTCTTCAACTCCAATATTTTCCAATTCCTTGAAGACTTCTTCCTCAGAATAAACACATGGGCGGCCCTCTTCTAGTGCCAAGTTTCCTTCATGGAGAACAAGATTGCCCTCTCTAAGAGCGGCTGCAACTTCATTGATTCCATTATTAAACACTTGAAATTGCTCAAGAAGCAAATCAACCATTGCTCCTTTTCTTTTAGTGCCTTTGGAAGATGATGTAGATTCCAAATGATTTTTGTGTAAAGGTGATCGTAAGCTAGATGCTGCAATCTTGTCATCAAAGTTTTCAAAATGGACATCATTTTGAGCTAGGAATTCATCAATATGGGGCAAGTTTCTTTCAATTTGCTCTTTTTCCCATTGACGCCTCTTTTCTTGGGCAGTTTTAGCACAAGTACCAATGGCTCAATCTTTTCCAAATATTACCTCTAGTTGACCAAACTTGGGAATAGGCCATAGGTAGAACTTTTTTGCATCAGCGTTTGCCTGTCATGAAGAAAGCAATAAACAAGGCTCTCAAGTTCTGTAGTGGTGCACGCAAATACATTTTAGGTACTTGAACTTACAGTTATTATCTCTTTTCAAACTTGAGGATCAACTTCAAGCATTCGCGTCTCTTCGCTCCATCCCAACCCACTACTTTTCTTCACATGGTGATAAGCCAAGTTAAAGTTTTGTTTGATGGTCTTTAGGCGGTTCTTGATGTGTCCCTTTGATGTGTTCTCACCAAATTTTTGGGATATAGCCATCGAAGCATTTTAATATGCTGTTGCTGTGAAACTTCTATCGATTTTTCGACCATACAAGATTTGTTCATATAGTACGTCAATAAGATACTCATCCATTTCTTGTGTCCAAGTCAAATTTTTTCTTGGGTCAATCTTAATGCCTAAATGATCTTCCATTGCTCAAACCTGCATGAAAGATTGACATTTTTTTGAACAAAAACATGCATGAGTTTGACATATTATAGCTCTACAAATCTTAAAATTACCTAAAAAACAAATAAGCAGCTAAAGAAATTAAGTACTAGATGATCGTAAGCTAGATTCTTTGAACAAGACAAAAAATTAAAACATTAGAAATGAGTTATCATGGCGTGAGTACTAGTGAGATACATTAAGTACTAATATTCATTTTAATGATAGTATTTACTAATAGAAAATTAAGTATAGAGCCAACATTCTAAATTAATATGATTGAACGAATCATTATCCATAGCCAAAAAAAAAAAAAAAACTCAAGACAAGAGAGATAATAGGTGTAAATTTCTAACAAGCATTCAATATGGGATTTAGTATCATTAGAAAGCAAAATGTAACTATTAGTATAATTACTTAAGTGTCCATCTAAATATAGTCATACATGTACACATTAACTTACTAACAAAATACAGAGTCACCCTTCATTCAAAATATAGTCATTCCACATTTGAGCAGCAATGTTAGCCCTCAAATTGGACCCTTCTTCGCATTCATCAGTCATGACACAGGCATAGACATTCTCTTCTGGCTCAGCATTTGCAAGTTCTTTATGAGCCTCAGCTAGAATTTCATCATCTAGGTCTACTCCCAAGAGAAAATTATGGAGAATGCAATAGGCTAATACAATCTCAGTTTGGCTTTCAAAGGAGTAGTAAGCCTCAACCCCACTTGCTATAATAGGAAATCTCTTCTTTAATACACCAACTACCCTCTCAACTGCATTTCGTAAGGAGGCATGTCAGTGGTTGAATATCTCTTGAGCATTTTCTAGTGCATGCGTTAAGTATTCTTTTAAATGATATCACACACCTCGATAAGTGCAAGAAAGCCTACCCTTAGCATAATTAAATCCCGCATCAGCTAGATAATATTTACCTACATATAGTATAAAGTTAGTTATATGTCTTTTTCTTTTTTTAACCAAACCTACTACTTTGAAGTAGAAATTTTGTATTGAGGGGATTTACCAAGTGGAACCCGTAGTATGTCTTCCCTAGTTAAGGCATTACTGATTACCCTAGAATCAAATGCAGAACCCTCCCATCCTGGCAAAACACGTGTGAATTTCAGGTTGAATGAGCAAGCAACTAGTATATTTTGCGAAGGATAATCTTTCCTTCCGCAAAATTGTGGAACATCCTCATTCGACACTTTTACATGAATATGAGTGCAATCGACATCGCCTACTCAATCCTAAGATGTGGGAGATAAATATTGGTGAAAACCACATATGGTTTTTTCTATTTAAAAAAAACAAGAAACAATAGGCTGCAAATTGGTGCTTACCTTGGAAAAGAGGTAGAATCTCTTGTTGACTAGTATTTTAGGAGGGACTTCTAATCCACTAGGTTGAATTAGAAACTAATCTTCTAGTGATATAATTGTGGCCAAAACATTATGAAATTGACGACTAACCATTTCGCGGGAATAACGAAAAAAGAATCCAATTATTCTGTTCCACACGTTATGCGCTATTATGAACAAAAACTTCACCAATTGTTCTTCAACAGAACTGAACCATGTGTCATTAAGACGAAAACTTTCTCGAAGTATATAAACTAGCATTTCAAATGCATGTACACCCATTCGTGTAACATCGTGACACTTTTCACCATGCCTAAGCCAATTCATAAACTCATGCCGTACATTTTCTCGTTCTTTTTTGGTCTGAAATATTGTTCTATCAACATAGCTGACATAGGTACATGTTGAGATTGTGGATGCTATACTTGTTGCATAACTAAGTGTAGCAGCAATAGACATTCTTTGTTTCCGCTCCCAAATCTGTCGTTTCTTTTCCCAGACTTTCTCTCTTGCCATCTATCACAAGGTTACTATGAGAAACATGACATAAATTGATACATTGTCAGTGCTCTAACTTGAGTATTAGATAAAAAGCTACAGTTTATTGTGCAATACAAAATAATTCCAAACAACGTTCATGTAAGTAGTTACTTAATGTCACTCGACAAAATTTAAGTAATCCTCATCCTATTTTAATGAAATTTACGCACAAAAAACTATAAAAGGACTGACCGGAAACATTACTAGAATTTGAAGCTTTAAGCCAATGAAGAAAGTTCAAATGCAGTAGCTAAGTAGGGCAACTCAACTTGCTTGGAACTTGTCCTCCCAATGCATATGACCTAGAGGAAAGATGGTGATGAAGAATATTAACCTACGCATTTCGGTAGCCATTTTTCACTAGTTAGGCAGCACTAATGATAGACGTATCAAATAGATAGCAGAGTAACATGGTACTAGAACCCAAATTGAACAAGATTGCTTATCAAAAGGGTGCAACTTGGAGGCCAAGAAAAAAAAGGTAAAGTGGAAAATGTAAAACATGAAATGGCAAAATAAAGTATTGTTTTTCTCTGAATGACTATGTTAGCTATAAATATTGGCTTAGAACAAACACACAGTGGGCACCAAATGCTAAAAATGGAGTAATAAAGTTAATCACATACTTGCATATAGATTCATCATGTACAAACTCAAACATATACAGATATTTTGAACACCAGACGTATTCAAAGATGGTGATGAACAATGTTAAAGTTATGAAAATTGGTTTAGAAAAATTGAACTTACACATGGTGGTCACAACATATTGTCACATGCTAGGTAGTGAATTGAGCAGTGAACTCAACAAACAAATGGTAGGCACAAAATGTTGAGGATTGAGGTGAATCACATGTAGAGTACTTGCATATAGATCCACCATGTATAAATAGATAGATACGGAGAGAACCTAGAAATCTTTTTGAAGTTTTGTATATTTGTACATATACCGTTTATAGTCTGATTTCGCGGTAGATTTTTCTTCAAAATTTTGGCGTCCATTTCTCTCTCTTGTTTTCTCTCCGGGTTAAACGTTTCTTCTGTCCAAGGGAGTTTCATTTTACCACTTATTTTTTATTTCTCCTGCGGAACCGAACAAGTGTGGGAAATTTATTTTATTTTCCTTTATTTTATTTTATTTTCTTTTCTTTTTCACAACTTCGAAACAGAGTTTTAGAGTTCGGAATCCTAACAATGGAAAGTGGAGGGAACTATTCCATTTCCGACTGGGATCGACCTTTCACCGACCTAGAACTCGAAGCCATCGATGCCACAATCAGATCTACCACCACCACCATCACCACCACATCATCTTCCTCTTCCTCTCGAATCAAGAGCCGTCGCTTGCCGACTCGGAGCGACGACAGCTACGGAGATGGCCCGATGGTTCGCCGGCGGCTTCCGGAATCAATTGACGGTGCAGAATCCTTCTCTTTAGTGCAATGTCAGAGGAATCGATTTTCTAATGTTTGTCATTATTCATCTGCAGGTAAACATTTTTCCTTTTATTCCATACTCTTCTGTGTGAGTGTGTGTGTGTGTCTCTGTCTGTCTGTCTGTCTCCCCACTTTCTATTTGGTTGCTCAAAGACTTTTGATGAAGGTAAAGATTCAAGCTTCGGTTTTACCAACGCAATGAAAATTGAAAATATGAACATTTGAAATATGGAAATTTAAGGTTGTATTCGAGCTTGGGAAAATTACATCCGTAGATAAAATCCGCAAGCCCTGCTTCGGTTCACATGGAACGGATCATAGGACGCGGTTCCAAGGAAACGTGTTTCAGTGGTTAATATGGCATGCTCTACCCACATTGATTGCATATTTAAGTGACCTTGTTCATTTTCTTCCCATCTGGAAGGTGTAGTCATATTTCATTTCCTATAGGTTTTTTTGAGTTAAAAGAAGATGATTCATACCATTGGCGGCTCTCCGTGGCAGATTACTGTCATTCACAGACTAAAGTTTTCCACCATTTTTATAACCAAAATAAAATTTGCACAAATCAATTGTTACATTAGATTTTCCTGAGGCATTTTTTCCTACATTCAAAATCATGAACTCTAAATTTGTGTCAATACAAAATTTACTACCTGCAATGCTCAAGTTTTTGTGGCAGAGAATGAAAGAGAAGTGGGTAGGCCTATTTTGCCTAAGGAGAGATCAGTATAGAGTCTTTGTTTGCAAAATTAAAGTGGGGATGGTCTTTGATGCTTCTTAGAAAATGGGTTGAGTCAATGCATCTGACAGTGCTTAACTTCACTATTGATCCCCAAAACATTAATTATCATTTTGGTCCAAAGTAAAAATTGTGTCTATTTAGTTCCAGACGTTTGAAATACGTGTTTAAATGGTCCTCGTACTCCTTCCAAATTTTGCATGAAACACAGGTTTTTTTTTTTTTGGAACTTTGTAACAAAATTTCATAGTGGGGATGAACATGAGACTTTGCTAATACTTTGGGGACCAATAGTTAATTGACATTCAAAAATGAAAAATAAAATAAAATGTGAAGCATCAGAGACCAAAAACATCATGATCAAACTGAAGGGTTTTTGCAGCAAAAACCAATTCTAGGTTTCTAGATTGTTGCGTTCAATATTTTATAATTTTTAAACTAAATTAAAAGGTTTCGTAGCTGCAAACACCAAACGACTGAGCAATGAATTAAAAAATTCACTTTGATTCCTTTCAAGCTATCAAAATAACCTTACAAAACGTAGAAAAGATGAATTAAAGGAAAATGTTTTATGGTTAACAGCCCAATTAGACTATTAGGCGATGTTGGTAGATGTTCAATGAGAGGAGAAGAGAAGCAGAGAAACTGGAGGAAGGAATAGGAAAAGTTTTGGTGTAACTGAGTGTATATTTGATGGTGAAAATGAGATTTTGAGGCACCTTTTGATTAGCCAATAGAAAATTGTTCCTCACAATTTTTTTTTCTTTTTTTTACTTCGTTTTTGAAGAATTCTTCTATTGTTAATCCCTAAAGTATTCACGAAGTGTCATATAAGTCCCCAATATAGAATTAGGTCACAAAATTCAAAAAATAACATTGTGTTTGACAAAGAATTTGGATGGAGTTAGTTATGAGGATGACTTAGATACGTAGTTTGAACTCCGGGGATTAACTAGACACGATTTTTATATTGGAGACCAAAACGACACTTAACTAATACTTTAGGGGCCAATAGTAAAATTAAGTCCTTTTCATAATCAAGGGAAGTTAGAGTAATTTTTCAAATTATAGGGGAGGTCAGTGTAATTTACCCTATAGAATTTAGTCACTTGTCATAACTTTTTTATATGGAAAAAATGATTTTGGCAGGGTCAGCAGTCCCACCACCTTAAAGGTGACACCCCTGCTCCTTACAAAATGTTACACAACCTAACAAATGCACATAGAGTAATCAATAAAATCATATTCTATTTGTTGTGCCTTTCTATGTCACCATTTGTTAGAAATACTCCCACAATACTCATGGTAATTTAACAAACTCTAACTATTTGCTTACCAAAAACTCAAATAGGCATTAAACATGGAGTTGGCTTCATAGACGATGCTTCGTCGTGATGGGATGGAAAGGAAGCTTTTTACCTTGCTAGAGTCTTAATATATAATGAATCAAGGCCTTCAAGAAATGTTGTATAGGCATGGCACCAAGTATCCATGGTGAAGGCCAAGAAGTGAAATTTAACGAGTCTTGAAGTGAATATAACGAATCTTGCAATGAATATAACAAGTCTTGCATTTGGACACCGAGACAAGTATCAAAGAACTAGAGGATCAAGAAAGGGTTCATTCTTGCTAGACCTCTTACTGGCTTAGAGCTTGGAATCTATGATGTTTTGGTGTGGGGCATAGCCCATAGCGGGTAATGACAAGGTAAGTGATATTTGCCACTTTGAACTACTCTGATGGACATGATTTGGTTGTGATTGTGGTACAAGTGATCGACATGCAAACAATCTGAGATGAAATGCTTTTATCATCTCAACCAATGACGAGAGCTTAAAATAAGGAAGTGGGATTATGAATGGGCATCCAAAATAACATGCAACTCCCAACTTGTATAAATATTGATTATGCATGGAGTGTCCTTTCCTCAATGCCTTTCTGTAGCTTTATCTTTGTGCCACTTGTTATATATTTAGTGCATCATTGTTTATCTTATTTTTGATGCCCAATGTATTAGTTTGCTATGTTCTTTACAACTTAATTAGTATCTTATCTTCGTGGTAAATTATTCGGTGTTTTAGAGTTTTTGTACCATTGATATCCTCTATATTATCTCTACAAATCAAGGTACCATTTCAAAATAGAACTAGTTGCTCGTCCCCTAAATCGCACAAATTAGCTTTAGAAACTCTAGGTCTCCTCTTGTGCAAAGTTAGTCCCAACATGGAATACTTTGCACCGTCAACGTGGTCGCATTGACGGAAACATTGTTTGACATGCTCTGTGGGACCCCAAATAATGTACAAATTTACTTATTTTCCAAAATTTTAATCATGTCAACTTATCATCTCGAGTTGGAAGATGAATTATGTTGTCGAGACTAAAAACCTAGTTGAGTGATGACAAAATTTGTCATCTTGATCGAGTCAGATGGTAAGAAACATTTAGAAATATGAATATCTTGAGGTCTGTCAATCTCCTTGACATGATAATTAGACAAATCCAATGGTTAGACATGTACTTGAAACACAGACTGTGAGTCCTTGTAACATGACTCTTGAGCTTAGATACAGCCGCGAGCCGCGGTTGGTGGGTTTTCCTCAAGATGCCTTAATTGTTAGGGGCAATTGTTGGTCTCTAACAAGCCATCATGGAAACATTTGGTCTAAAGAAATATGATTGGGATCTTGTTATGTATACGTAATGCTTCACGAGGGAGGGTTAGGATTTAGCTTGTAGGGGAAGTCCATTTTACCCCCTTATGATTTGAAGCTTATGAGGGTTACCTCTTTGACTTTTCAACTTGACCATATAACCGCCGTGAGGTTCTAGGAGTAATCTGCACATATAACTTTGTTAACATAATAGCAAAAAACTCCAAAATACCCCTCTATGAATCAATACATTTTATGGTTGTGGAGGTCTCTCTCTCTCTCTAGGACTTGGTCGAAACGCAAACCAATTACCAACATAGGAGAGAGAAATGGGAAAATTGGAATAGAAAAATCATCAATGTCATCATCAAATTTGAAAAGATTTCCAATTGCAATTGAGCAAGAACTTCAATCTTATAGTACAAGTTGCTATGAAGGTGGAGGCTTTTGCTAGAGCAATTTGAAAGCAAACTGTATTTGATCTGTTGCTATGTGAATTCCAAGGGAGTTTCAATCCAATTGGGTATAATTTTTAGCAGACCCATGAGGAGGTGAACGGAAATGTCCTATTTGAATTCCCTTCAGTGCCCAGTTTAATAGAGTTTTGATCACGGAAACGTGCTAGAAACTGATTTTTTTGGTCATTCAACTTCGCAAATGAGTTCGGTTTATTTCAATGGAGCGAAAGAAATTAGTTCAAGTAATAGCTCCAATGTCAATAATATGGTGGAAAATGCAGCATTTTCACATGGCACCGACAAGTTAGAATTTGTGTTTCAGAGAGAATTGAATGGGATTAAGTTGAAGACATGAAACCAAGTCCTTGGGCAAAGATTTTAGTATCCAATTACATCGCTATCTAATGATGTAT
>JABCMJ010001931.1:0-20289 GCA_014822125.1 Arbutus unedo
AATTAATGTTCCGAGAAATCGGGGCGTTACAATATCCATTTGTTTTAGAGTAGTTATATTTTTATATTTTTGTAATCTTTTATTAAGACTTTTTATTGTATATATTTTGTATGTAAAACATATAAAATGGCCTCAATTGAAGAGTTTGTTTCGGCCCCCAAAGTCTTAGGGCCTGCACAGGAGAAGGATTTGGGGTGGTGATGGTGGTGGTTGGGACGAGGCAGGTGGTGGAGAAAAAGGCTACAAAAGAGTTGGTAGTAGTCCAATGTCGATCCCGACATTTGAATTGTCTAGGTCCGATTTCATCTTGATTGCCTAATAATTTTTTCGGTAGATTTTTATTATTTTTTTATATTTATAAAAAAATTATTATTCTATGCTGAAGATTGCCTAAGCTTGGGGACTTACGGAACTTACCCAAAACCGACCCTATACTCGTCATGGGGTGGTGGAAGAGAGGAACGACAACGGCGGTGTGAAGGTGGATGAGAGCGTGGTAAAGGTGGTGGAGGGAGAAAGGAGAAGGGGTATTAGAAAATAGGATTTCTACGCGTTGGGTCAATTTCTTATTCAACCTGGAAAGATGCTAATGTTCTTGTTGATAAATAAATGATTTTCTAAACACCTGTATACTATTATTAAATAATAAGTATCATCAAACATTCTTCATCTTTTAATTGAATTACTTTTTTATCCCCCAACATGTCAAATAGTATCACTATGACCCTTTAAAGGGGTATGTTTTTGACGAATATTTTTTTCCTCTACATAATTATGATTTTTTAATCAATTGGTACTTGAATTTTGATATTTGTAGATTTGGTGAGTGGATTCTTTGTCATTTGGTTTTTAATGTACAGGCTCCAAATGCTAATTTAGTGAAATTTTTTGCAATTTCTAATCAAATTAACTAATCAGTCAGTGTTTCTCTTATTTTGAAAAAAATATTTGTGTTTCTTCATCACAACTCTTTTTTTATCATAAGAAGCCCTTCTTAAAATATGTGCTAACTGAGAAATGTATATACCGATTAGAAAATTTGGATTTTATGTTTGGGAACTGAATTTTAAAAAAATTAAGAGTCTTGATTAGTTGTGTTTACGGTTGATTTAAAATCGTGGGTTGGTGATGATTTGATTATATGATGATAGTATGTGGATGTGCAATGGTGGCAAAGGTGGAAAGAGAGAAGGAGAGAGGGAAAGAGAGTTTTTTTAAACAATTAAAAAAATTAAAACATTTTTTAATATGAAAATTAATATTTTCTGCCGAAAAGAATTTGCTGTTAAGTAGGGGTCATAGGGATACTATTTAATAATGTAGGGGAAAGTGATTCATTTTTAAAATGAGGGTCTTAATTAATATTAAATGATAGTGGAAGGGGTGTCAAAGAAAATTAACCCTATTATAAATTTCATTCTGCAAAGTTGGACGCTCACCTTTCGAGTCTCCGGAAGAACAGGACGAAACGTCGATCCTCCCACAACCCACCCCCCACCAGTTGGACACAGGGAGCTCGCACGAGATTAACGCCACCAGATCTAGGGTTTTCCTTGCGCGATTCGATCGTTTCGTGTTTTGTTGCAATTGATTCACGTAAAGTTGATCTTTACCATTGTCCTCTTGAGTTTATCTCAGATCTAGCGCATGTAAAATGTGTACGCGTAGATACAATAATGCGTAGCCACAAGCGTAGTTGTTTTGGGTTCTCCGTTTAGGGTTTGGTCGTATCGAGTGCAGATGGAGAGAGGAAAGCCCGAAAATGGAGATCATTTCTATTTTCATCATCAGGACGTCGATAGATTGAGCCCTGAGCGAATGCCATCGAAATCCCCGATTTCATCGTCCTCGGGTCGTCCTGGTACTCCTCCACTGCCTCCGTCGTGTTCGCCTGCTGGTGGTAGTGTCGGTGTCGGTGTCGGTGGTGTCGGTGGAGTTAGTTACATTGAACACAAGGTTTCCAAGATGGATACACTTGCTGGCGTCGCAATCAAGTACGGCGTTGAGGTAAAAATGATAATCGGAAAATCAGAAAAAATTTCGTATCAATTCTAGGAGATAGACGTTTAGTCTTAATTTTCTGTTTTTCTAATGCGAATTGTTCTTGTATTGATTTCTGCACGCTAGTGACTTTTGTTGTTTTTGTTATCATTTTCAGGATATCGAAAAGATGATTTTGTGCGATTTTTTTTTGGTGGTTGTTTCATAGACGCCAAATGCGTCCCGATATATTTTGATGTGGTTTTGATTGTGTTTACTTTTCTTATTTTGCTGCTGAGATATTGTAGGGAAGCAATTAAACTTTATCTGTTTTTTTAATACACCGAAAGGAGGAAAGAGTAGGAGTAAAGAAGAAAACCAGCCTAATATAGCTGTTACCATAATGGAGAGATTAGTATCTTGGTGTTTCGTTCACCAAATTTTCCTTGCCCTGAGATGGCTAAAATTTGTGACTGATGCATGAGTGCACGCCGAGGACAATCATCCTGCTAAAGACTGGCTGTAGCTGTATTAGCTTGACTTAAAAGGAGTTCATATTCTTTGATTGGACAAAGCTATTGGTCTTCTTATGGAAGCGGAGAGTAGTTTTAGACAATGCTTTGGCTTTACCTGTCCATCTCCCATAGTTATGTTCATTAATGAAAATTTCTGTTTATGCGCTTCGGTCCTTTATTTGAGTTGGTTTTTTCAGAAGTGTTCTTTTCTAAATTAAAATAGTTGACTACCATGTATTTTTTGTTCTTACTTGCCTTTGTTGAATTGATTTTCCTCTTTATTGGAGTAAATAGTATGGGCTGACTGGTTTCCTTTATCATGCAATGTTGTTCCTGTTAGGTGGCTGACATTAAAAGGATGAATGGCCTTGTGACAGATCTCCAAATGTTTGCTCTGAAGTCGCTTCACATACCACTACCAGGGAGACACCCTCCATCTCCATGTCTGTCAAATGGTTTAGATAATCAAGGGTATTTGTTTGTCTCTACTGGCTGCTTTATTTTTTTCAGAAATTCATGTTTTTCTTGTTTGGAATTTTTTGGTCTTTTATTTTTTACACAGTAGCAGTTAATTTCTAAATGTGCTTCATCTTAGAGCTGTGCATTTATAGTTCACTTAGTGAGTATGGTATATTGCTTTACCGATTCTTCTTTTGTGATCTGAAACATATACTAATTAATGGATTGTGGGAAAATCTTTGAAGTACTTTCACCATTTTTTAATTGGTAAATGGTTGTCGGCTTTGGTTTTTGGTTGGTAAAGTCATTCAATTACAAAGTGTAAAAATTTAGAGTAGATTAAGGCATATCAATACCAAACCTGGAGAGGCTTGGCAACAAAGCTCAAAAGAAAACCTGCAACTTAACTAGCAAGAGTAGAGTTCTGCACGACAGGTTGATAGTCAAGTAACAAACATAAACGTCGACTATTCGAGTCTAATTTGCTTCACAGGGCATCTAAACATAGCATGATTGCCTGGATACCCAATCCCATGGTCTATCGATGGGGATCCAAGGTAATATAAGCTACGACTAGAGGATTGTGTTACATATCCTTTTTTTTCGGTAATGGAATTAATAATTTGAGGTAACATACTAGATAACAATAACATTTTAATATTGTGTTAGAAACAGACCCTCGAGCGCAAAGGTTCAATATTTCTTTGCTATTCTGCACTAGGATACATCTTAGTTGCATGAGGCGGAAGCGGGAGAACATAGAAGCTCACAAGGTTGGGAGTGCAAAAGGAACACGTAGATATATTATGTATACCATAGAATATATACTTCAGAAATACAACCATTGTAGGGAGTAAAAATATGGGCCAAGTCCACCATATGTGTAAGAAATGGGCTTGTGTTTCAATATTCGATTTTCTTTTCAAGATATCATGACTTGTGCTAGATAAATACCTGATTTTATATACGAGGATCATGTAAAAGCTATCATCTTTGTAAGGAGCGTGCTACCAACTCGATCGATGGGAGTGGGCTCCCGTCAAGCTCCTTTTGTTGGAAGCACAGGAGCAGGCTCCTAAGGTGGGAGCGGCACCAGTTTACGAGCTCCCTGATTCTAAGGTCTAGATATCTACCCCAAAACTGGAAAAAAAATAAAAAAGGAATAAACGGAGAAATGAAAGTTGGTCATTGAGAATTTCTTCTTTCTAGTCTTGTGACACAGAAATGCTCTACTCTCAAGGGTAGGAGTGGGGGTGGGGGAGTGAGGACATCTTAGTATTGTTTTAAGAATATGATCAAGTGTAAGAGGTTGGTGTCATCTATGATCTGTTCTTCAGTCTGTATAAATATTATTCTAAGTTTCTAACCTCTAGCTGATTCCCGCGTGTTTTCTGTTTCTCTATTACATAAGATTGAAGTCTTATTTTGGCAGTAAATAACATATTATGTAAATACAAAGTCATAGGAGGCCAGTTGGCCAAAGCTTTGAATCTCAGGGGAGAGTTAAAGAGTTTGAACTTACCACAAGATGGTCCCTACTCCCCCAACCAGCCCCCAAACAACAACACCGCATAATAACAACACACCAGCCTCCTCAGGTTGTGGCCTCACAATGTACCCAAAAAAACAAGGGAAAAATATTACGTCCTGCTGGTGCGATTTGAGGGTGGATAATAGATATAGCTTCTGGCTTGGTGCACTTGTGTTATCAAGATCAGGAGATCTTTCAAACAATTATGTCTAGGTTTGCTTGTCAGTTTCTGATTTGTTTTTTTGACAAGAAGCATCGTTTACCAACAAATTGGTAGGTCAAGACTATTTTCTAGAATGCAATTTACATCTGACTGTTCACATTTCTTCTGGTTAACCTACAAGTCTTATCCCTATCGAAAAAGGAAACTATCTTCATCATTTCAATTCTCAGTCTTGCAAAAATAGTATTAACGCCCACTCATTACAGTCCTCTGCTGGAGATAGGTTGTTGACTGGATGAGATTTTAAGCTGCATTCAATCTGTTATGGACCTGCAATGGTTTGCCAAACTATGTTAATTTTGTCCATTGGTTATTTACTTAGCAGTGTAGTTTTTTATTGGATGGAACATTAACCTGTTACCTGAGGAAGAGACTTCCCTACAGAACTCAGTTTTAAAAGCATTTAGATGGACAGCTTGGATTTTGAGTTAAGAAATTCAATTACTTCTGCTTTCTGAGATTTGGACATTTGACAGATTGGTTCTCAGTGGCTTCATCCGGGGACAAGATGAGAATTGTTCTGGAGACATAAGGTTTTCTTCAACACTTATTATTTGAAAAGGTTGGAGTGTTGTTGTAAGCTGAAGGGACTACAAGAAGGAAGGAGGGTCCAACTTGTTTCTGGTGCGGATCACAGTTTCAAGGATTTGGCCATCAGAGATGGGTGGAAGATGAACTAATGTCACTGTTGAATTAGAAAAGTATAACCATAACACCCACAATAGATAGTTTTAAGACAATGCGAAAAGGAAATGAGAGGTGTGTGATCAGAGAGAAAGAAGAAAAACGATTCGAGTACTCGTAAGTCAAAGTAAAAGTAAAGAAATAGACGAAGATGGATGAGACAGATGCCCCAACTGCGTGTGATGCTGAAATCTGAATATGCCCTGCTGCTTTTGTGGACCTGGTGATAGATGGCAAAATATGTTGCATGGAGATGCACTCAATATATTCCTGCCGTTAGTTTTAAAATTCTGAGTGGATAGTGGATACCTACCTGTTTTCCACTCATTCAGTATTACAATCAACGAACATGCCCTTGTTCCTTCCATATGCTGTCAGGCTTTGACTTCATCAATATATACTGTATTTTATTTTGTTGCTTTTAGACTCATTCCTAATAGCTTAAGCAGAAGTAATTTGTTCAAGTTACAAAGGGAGGGTTGAGTCAATTACGTCCTTTACTGAATCCCTGCTACTTCGGTTATCTATGTCTTCTTGTACTTTGTGCTATCTGTCTTTGAACTTGTTAAGTTTATTTGCCTCTCTCCGCACGAGACAGGTTCATCAGAGAAGTGTTACTTGGTAGACATAACCAACCCACATCCTAACAACTCATTTTTTGCTACAGTTGGTGATCTAACATAAATCATGAATTCGCTTGAAGTTAAATGTACATTGGATAAAATGTGTATTATATTTGCTGTCGCACCCCAACACTGTATTTGCATGGTAGGAAAATAGTCTTGGCTTACGGGAAAGCAGGGTCCCTTACTGTTTTTTTTTTTCCAGACCAAGCAGCTCTGAGCAGACCCCAGCTCGCCGTCGACACTCTGATTTGTTTGACTCATTCCAGTCACTGAAACTGAATTCTTCTCCTCCACAAAGGGTTTCCCCAGCCATGAGCAAGTTGCAAGGTTTCTACCGTCTTCAAACAACCGACAAGAACGAATCTGAAGGCTTTGAAATGGCTGTTTATCAGAAAGGAGGTTCTCACTATTTAGAGGACGGACCATTCACTCAACCCTCCCCTCTTTCCAATCCCCCTTTGAGTCTTCACAGAAAATCAAAAAGTGTAGCAAATGGTTTTTTTTCAAATAACACTGAAGTGGGTGATGATGTGGCGGTTACAGAATCCAGAGAAGTTAACTCTGACAAATGGTACGAGAAGTTGATAAGAAGGCGTCAGAAATCAGAAGCCGATTTTACTTCTCGCACACCTGAAACTCTTCTTAAGGAGGACAACAGTATTTGTGGTGGATTTTCATCAATTACAGGAAAGGGTTTGGCCCTCAGACCCAAGGCAGCAAGCAGAACGGCTTCAGGAGTTGATACAGAACCAGGTTTGATGAATAATCTTATTCCCGTGAATTTGGGGGATTCTATTATTGCAGACAGTCTCAATGGAGTGAGGAAATCGTCAAGTACATCAAGTCTGCAGGATCAGGAAAATGCTGCGTCTTCTTCTTCCTCCATGTGGCTCACACCGAAATGGAATTTGAAGTCGGATCTTCAGGCCCTTTCAAATGCAGCAATTACAAGACCGATATTTGATGGTTTGCCAAAGCCAATGACAGGTCGACGAAACAAAGCTGCACTTGATTAGTACAATCTTCCTCTATGTAGATCCATATTTTTTTCATAGTTGGTTTCGTTTTATCATATCTTAGGCCATCCATTAGCAGGGAAATATAGAAGTAACTTTCTTAAAATGCGAGGGAAAGGAAATAATACTTTTGATTGCAGTTTAGAAAAGATTTATCATTATCTGCTGAGTACCGAACTTATAGTAATTTTTTTTGGGAGTTTCCATGCTGGCTCGAAGTAAGATTGTAAGGGGAGCTTTGGATTCATTCCAGCATACATTTACATGATAAAATCACGCTACAGAAAGGGGTGAGAATTTGAAACCTTGGAAGAGAGAGTACAGTAGATATCAGGCCATTTGGTTGGGAATGATCCGAACAACATTGTTTATATATGTATTTATATTCTATTCTTTTGGTCCTATTTTCTCAATGTTGTCCTTGTAATTCAGTGTCAGATGATTGTTAGTTGTCCCTCTGTCTTCAGATTGTAGTTGTGAAATGAAATTATGTGATGTGTTTGTTTGATAATAAGCCTCCCATGCAGGCGATTTGGTTAAGGTCAAATTGGATCACATACATTAGGTAAAATTATGTTTAGCACTCATGTTTTTGGCAGCAGTTTGTGTGTAGTTCTTCATTACCGTTTTCAATGTCTGCAAATGTGTTTGACCCGGTAGCCTGAAACTTAGCCCGGGTCTGCTGCTCTACTAACACTGCATCGTGTTCTTTGTTCACCTCTCTAATAAACTTAGCCAAACTTCTTCTCTTTGCATCCGTACTTATTATACCCCTAACCTTGTATATATACTATTTTAAATTTGAAATTCTCTTTTAACACAACAATATAAATTCTCTCAAGATCGTCTTTAGCGTGACATACCTTGAGGCCTGAGCGACAAGAGCAATACGCCCCTCCACCGTGGTGAATGCTTCTCCACTCGTCTACAATGCAATTATTGACATATTTTTTCTTGTTCATGAATATTAATTCTATTCGGTTCTATAGTTTCATATAAATTAATTTCATACAGTTATGCAAGTTTATACAAATATTTTATGTCATTTCTGTAGTTTTGCACAAACTTTCAATGTTTGAATTTTCCTTTTCGTACACCATTTTGATCCAATTTTTTTTTCTTGTTAGATAAATCAAACTCTAGAGGATATTGCCAAATAAATAGTATTAATATGTAAGGATCATTATTCGAGATTAATCTCTACTGAGCTGAATATCCATAATCACCTGTGCTCATACATTTTGGTTTATTGTATCTAAACAATTTCACATTGTTTAGATCTCTAGTTGTACAAAGTTGATTTGTTTGGATCCACGAATTTGAACAAATATCTATTGTAGGTCATGTCCAAAAGAGTTAGAGGCCCACAAGACTTGGACCCATAAGACTTGGGCCACGAGGCCCACGTGTCGAGACAAGGCCGCGAGCCCAAGCCGCAGGGGTCAGGGGCCGCAAGGCCGAGCTCAGGCTGAGGGGGTTGAAGACCGAGAGAGCCGAGACAGTGTAGAGCCCGAAGCATCTAGAGAGGCGCAAAGATTAATGTAACAACTCAAGGGGTCAAGGTTGACGGAAAGCCTTTTTGACCGATGTGATAACTCAAGAATCTTTGGACCGATGTGACAACTCAAGGGGTCAAAGTTGATGAAAAGACTTTTGATTGATGTGACAATTCAAAGCCGAGCCCGGGTGGTCGAGACCGCTGAGGCCATACCCACGATGGTCAAACTCTCGAGGTTGGCACCCCCTAAGGAAGCCAGAGGGCCACGAAGGGGAACACTCCTGCAATACCTACATCAGCTTCCCGAGTAAGGGTCAAGAGGAGGCCGTGAGGGAAACACTATCGCGATGGCCATCAGTCCCTGAGAACAAGGGAAATGCACAATTTAAGCGCCACCGTAATGCAAGGTAATGTACCCAATGGCTAACACTGATTAGGTGCAATAGAGCTAGATAATGAAGTAAGGGGAGGTCAAAGACGAGATCTAGATAAAATCCTAAAGCCAAAGCTTCAAAAGAGGGGCCACGATCTAAGTGCTACCAAAGTCCAAGGTGATGTACCGAGGGGTTGGCACCGATCAGTTGCAACGTAGCTAGAGGACATATAAAGGGGTGATCAAAGACAAGATTGAGTTAAAACCTCAGATTTAGAGTTGTCTATCCGAGTCGCGATGGCAGGGCTTGGGTGAGGGGGCTCGCGAAGGCTAGATGACAACGATTAAGGAGAAGTCGAGTATATGAGAGGGTATTTGGACACCTGGCACCAGAGTATGGCCTAGTGTGCTTATAAATACCACATACTTATATCAAGTCAAGATAGATTTTCAGAGAGAGGTTTTAGAGACATTCTCGCTAGAGATTTCTAATTTCTGGGGAGACCGATTTTTTACACTAAATTCCTGGTGAGAGTCAAGATACTGGCTGGAGAGAGAGAGAGAGAGAGAGAGAGAGAGAGCGCTTCTCAAAGTCCTTTGGTTCCCCACTTGAGGATTGTCATTTACCTATTTTCTAGGCCCACTTTAAGGTTTGAGATTTCTGTCATTTTCTTTCTCCTATTGTCTACTTTCTTCTTCACCGTTTTCACTTCTCCTTCTTCCCTTTACTACCCAGAGTTCACTTTTCTTAACCTCTTAATGAGCGCATGCTATTGTATATCTATCAGCTCATCATCTCCATCTTAGTATGCGTGCATAAGTCTTATTGCATATTATGGTTGATATTACACGTAAGGTATTTCTTAATCCATTGCAGATTGATCGCATTTAAGGAGCATCCTAGGTAGTCAATATGACGCCCGAGGGTTCCCATTAAGTCCCTGAGTCTTGAAGCATGTTGTTAAACTCATCAACGGCTCGAGAAAATGCCAAGGTTCGAAGAAAGGCTGAAAAGACGAGTTATAAAGTCAAGAGGAAAATTCTACAAATCTGTAGAACTCCTAATCGGATGGTCTTCAAATGAGCAAAACCGAATGGTCTGGTGTTGAGGAGAAATCAAAATATGTAGAGATCTCTCTCATCTGGATGGCCATAAATCAGCTCAATCAAATGGCTTCCAAATTACAAACCAAAATCAGAAATACAGAGAGCAACCTCAACTGGATGAACCAAAATTGGCTCAACCTGTTTGCCATGCACATTGACAACACCTTTATTCTAACTGATTGGAGATATTTTAGCCCACCTCGAGTCCTGTGCCAAGACTACTTTAGAGACAATATGATGCCCTACCTTAGGGGGAGTATTTTGTGTCACTTCTTGAGGATTCTTTGGAAATTTTGCAAGCCAATAACATCAGATTTTGTATGATACTAGCATATATTATGTTTTAGTTAGTTTTTATCTAGATTATTCTAGAGAGTGGTGAGAGCTCTCTCTTGTGTTCTTGCTTAGTTCTTGAGCATTTTGCTCTTAATTTCCTACTCTTTCCTACCTTGTAATGCATTTTCCATTGAAGAAATAGAGATAAATCTTGGTGTTCTACACATTTGTACTATTATCAATACAAGGTAAGTTTCATTTTATGTTGTTCTTGTTTCCCAACTTTGCTTTGTTTTTTCATTCCATAATGTTAGGCTAGTTATTTAGGCTTGATCTTGAGATAATTTTCATCTCATGACCTAGGCAACAATGATATTTTCTCCTTAGAGTTTTCAGAGTTTGTTAGAAATAAAGTTTGGTCTTCCTCTTTTGAAACTTAGATGAAGTGTTAAGCCTTTGATTGGTATACTTAAAATGCTTTCAAGATATCCAATGCTTAGGTCAATGTCCGTCATTCTTTTACATTTTTTCCATGAACAACTTCATTATCCAATACATCCATTGAGTTTATGGTTTTATTGATATATTTTTTGGTCAAGTATATGATACTTTGTTCTTGGTTGAGTAGAAAACGAGATATCGGTTGCTTGGGTCATAGATGAAGTGATTCGTATGATCATGTCTCCTCGTTATCTAATCCCTTTCTCCTGTAGTTTATTGTTCTAGTGTTAACCTCAAATCTAAACGCGCCGAATTTGCGCAAAACATACTAGCCAAGTTTTAACATTCACATTCCTCATGGGATCCATACCTGATACTTTCCTTCTATGCACTTCCATCGAGCAATAGAAGGAGTTCGGATTAATAAATGTGATTGAGCCTAGAGCTGCAACGACATACACTAATCTACCCGACCATATTTTTAGCGCCATTGTTAGAGAATACTTCATGAATCGTTTTCATGCTTGGTGAGTATTTTTGCGCTTGTAGATATTTGTCTTTATTTTTATTTCTACTTTTGGTTTTAGTGTGTGCTAGATTGTTAATAGGGAGTACATATAGGGTGCATAAGTGTTTACACTCCCAATCACACCAATAGAAATTACCCTACTAACATAATGGCTGCTAACGAGGGGGAAAATGTTAAGACTATGAAAGAGTATTTGAATCTTGCACGTGTAGTAGTTCCATCATGCATTGAACTAACCGAACCGGTTTCCCAAGGGGATCAATTCGTTGTTAAACTAGGGATGCTGCATTTTTTACCTACTTTTCATGGTATGGACTTCGAGATTCCCTGTCAATTCGTACGTGAATTCGAATAGGTCATTAATACGATGTGTGCTCCTTCGAATAAGCTTGAATCTGCCAGACTTAAAACTCTTTCCTTTTGCTTTGAAAGACAAAGCCAAGACTAGGATTGTGTCCCTAAAATCATGTTGTATCCCCACTTTGATAGACAAGCAATTTTTTTTTTTTTTTGAAGAAATACTTTTCCATGCATAGGACCACAACTTTTAAAAAGAAAATTCAGGTCTTTACTGAACAACCTTACTAATCATTCTACAATTGTTAGGAGAGGTATAAAAAGTACTTGAGCGTTATCCCCCATCACGGATTCGCTGATTGCAAAATAGTAGGATTTTTCTAAGGGATTGTAGCCCACAATCGACACTTCATTGATATGATGTGTAACGAAATTTTTTTGGAAATGTAGCCTTCCGAAGCCATTGCTCATTTCAACATGTTGGTTGAAAACAATCACTGTTGGGATTATTCCGATCCCACCAAAAAGCCAAGGCCTAACCCCATGCCTAGCCAAGGGGCACAAGGCAAATATGTGTTGAGAGACAACGTTGACTTCAACCGCAAGCTAGACCATATTACAAAAAAATTGGATAAGGTGGAAGTTAACAAAGTTGAAACAACTTTCTCCATTGAGATTTGTGTAATCTGTGATCAAGGACATCCAACTCAAGAATGCCCTACTATACCTTCCTTCAAGGAGATATTGCGCACCACTGACCACGCTGAAGTTAATGTCCTAAATCAAGGGCAGAAATCTTACAATGCTCGTTATCCTAATGCTTACTACCCTGGGTGGAAGAACTATCCTAACTTCAGTTGGCGAAACCAAGAGCAAGTTGGACCTATCCAAGATCCCCCTTGCTTTTAGAAACCAAGGCCCATCTCACTCTAATCAGGGCCAAACCAATTTCATCAACCAACCTCCTACCTACCAGCCATAGTCTTACTCTTAATGGCATGAACCACCTCGGTACCATCCCAACAATCAAAATTTCACTTCGCCAAGATCTTCCGTGGGTCCTAATTCTCAAGGCAAGAAAAGCTTAGAAGACGTGCCCCAATTATTCATGTAGGGGCAAACTAACATCAACTAGCAGAATACCAAGGTTACAAGGGACATCCGTTCCCAATTAACCAAATTGACCATTTCTATAGGGGCCATGAACAAGAGAAAGGCAAGTTTCTTGCCCAACCTCAAGTCAATTATCAAGGTCAGCACTTTATGAGTACTTTTGCAGCTTCTGTGCCTAATGTGGAATAAGCCATATCTATGAACACATTAAGGAGTGGCAAGGAGGTCAACAAGACCATTCCTGCCAAAGTTGTTTCTCCTCCGGTTCCCACACCCACTTTTGATTATGTGGGACCGCATAATGATGAGCCTTCGAGTTCACAGACAAATGGAGACAATCATGTTCCCTCGTGTCCTGTTCCCACACTGTACCCCAGAGGCTACATGTGCAATTTATGCCTACAAACCACCAGGAGACATTTAAATTGTTTAAATAGGTCAAAATCAATATCCCACTATTGGATGCCATAAAGCAAATAACTTCATACGCAAAGCTTCTTAAGGACTTGTGCACGGTAAAACATCGACACAATATTAACAAGAAGGTATTTCTTATCCAGCATGTGAGTTCGATAATCCAAATCCCGATAATGCCAAAAACAAGGACCCTAGTTGTCCTACAATTTCAATCCACATCGAAGGTAAAAAAAAATTAAAAAGCCTTGTTACACTTGGGCGCAAATGTTAATTCGTTTTCATACTCTGTGTATGAGCAAATAGGGTTAGGCAAGATAAAGCCAACCTTGGTTACCCTCCAACTTGCAGATTGTAGTGTAAGGGTGCCGAGAGGGTTGGTATAAGATGTTTTGGTCCAAGTAGAGAATTTTGTCTATCCTATGGACTTTGATGTGCTTGATACATGCCCAACAACCATATCTTGAAGGCGTTTCTTGGCTACTTCTGATGCGGTGATTAACTGTTGCAATGAGCTGTTGAATATGACTTTTGGCAATATGACTTTTGAGCTTAACATTTTCAATATTTCAAGTCAAATGAGAAACGATGATGATGTCCGCGTTGTGAGCCTCATTAACACACTTGTGCAAGAACACATAGACAATCATCTTTTCTCTGATCCCTTGGAGATCTACCTCATGGTTGACAAGACTGCTTTTATGGATTCTCTACAGGTGGAGTACTTATACTCCATCCTCTCGAGTGAACAAGCAATGGGAACCGAACATTGGGTGCCCACATTTGAAAAGTTACCAATGACTCGACCAAAATCTCTTTCGTCTAGCATTCAACCCCCTAAGTTGGAGCTAAAGATGCTTCTTGACCACTTGAAGTTTGCCTTCCTTGGTGAGACTGAAAATTTTCGGGTTGTTATCTCTTGAACTCTTGAAATCCACCAGGAAGAAGAATTGTTGACAATACTCAAGAAGCATCGGAAGGCCATCGGCTGGACGATCGCTGACCTATAAGGCATAAGCCCCTTACTATGCATACATCTCATATACTTGGAGGATGAACCCAGTCATAAAGGATGTGATCCGGGAAGAGATTTTGAAGTTAATTGATGTCGGGATTATCTACTTGATCGCGAACAACAAATGGGTTGATCCCATTCAAGTTGTTCCCAAAAAGTCCAGAGTGATGGTAGTCAAGAATGATCAAGATGAACTCATACTGACTCGTGTCGCCACGAGTTGGAAAGTGTGTATCGACTACCTGAAGCTAAACGCTAGTATGCGAAATGACCACTTACCTCTTCCTTTCATTGACCAAATGCTTGAAAGGGTTGCCGGTCATGCTTTTTATTGCTTTCTGGATGGTTACTTCATGTATAATAAGATTGAGATCTCTCTGGAAGACCAAGAAAAAAATCACCTTCATGTGCCCCTATGAAACATTTGCATATAGGCGCATGCCTTTCGGCTTGTGCAATGCTCCGTGAACTTTTTCCCGATGTATGATGGGGATATTCAGTGACATGATCAAAAAGATCATGGAGGTGCTTATGGATGACTTCTCCGTCTATGGAGATTCATTTCACTCGTGCTTGGACAACCTTGAACAAGTTCTAATCCTCTATGAAGAAAAGAATTTAGTGCTTAATTGGAAAAAGTGTCATTTTATGGTCACCCAAGGTATTGTCCTAGGCTATATTGTGTCATCCAAGGGGATTGAAGTAGATAAATTCAAAGTTGAACTCATATCCAACCTTCCCACTCCTAAGTCCGTAAATGATATCCGCTCATTCCTTGGACATGCGGGTTTCTACCGCCATTTCATCTTGAACTTCAGTGCTATCTCATGGTCATTGTGTCATTTGCTTTCCAAAGACACTCCATTTGAGTGGACTGCTGATTGTGATGAGGCATTTTCAAAACTGAAAGTTAGCCTTACTACTCCCCCAATCATGTAGTCCCCGATTTCGAGTTTACCTTTTGAGTCGATGTGTGACACTAGTGACGGCGCTGTTCTTGGCCAACATAAGGACAAGGTTCCTTATGTGATCTCTTACATGAGTAAAACCTTGAACGAGGCCTAGATGAACTACACGACTAGTGAGAAAGAGCTATTGGCAGTCGTATTTGCTTTAAAAAAATTCAGATCCTATCTCATCGGATATCCAATTATGGTTTACACTGACCACACAGCTTTTAAATATGTGCTCACGAAGCAAAATGCCAAGGCGCGTCTCATCCACTAACCATCTTTAACGTCTCGAGTTTGAGGATAAATCTTCTAAGCTATCCATTCTTGACACATTTCTGGATGAACAACTCCTCGCGATGATAAGTTGTCTATGGTATGTTGACATAGTGAACTATTTGGCCATGTGACAAATTTAGAAAAATTGGACTCCTCATGATAGGAGAAAGTTTCTAAGGGTGGTGAGACATTTTGTTTTCGATGATTCTTACTTTTTCAAATTCTATGCGGGTCAAATTGTCCATCGGTGTGTGTCGAACGAAGAACAAAAAAATATTCTAGTCTTCTACCACACCGAAGCATGTGGGGGCCACTTTTCATCTAAGAAAATTGCAGCAAAAATTTTGCAGTGTGGATTCTATTGGCCCAACTTATTCAAAGATTCAAGTTTTGCAAAACTTGCGAATGGTATCAATGTTTGGGTGTCTTATCCCGATAGAATATGGTTTCTATGTCCCCCATAATTGTTGTTGAAGTATATGACTTGTGAATGGTATCAATGACCACACCGTGGTTGTGAAGTTCTTAAAAGAACATGTGTTGTCGAGATTTGGGATGCCAAAGGCAAAATCATCAATGACTAGGGCACACATTTTTGTGATCGTTCATTCAAAATTCTCATGAAGAAATATGGTATTAACCGCAAAGTGTCCACACGGCCTATCATCCGCAAACCAATGGCAAGCTGAGCTAGCTAACTGTGAGATTAAACAGATCTTGAAAAAGATAGTTAACCCCAACAACAAAGATTGGTCTCTTCGAATGATTGATGCATTGTGGGCATACCGCACCGCTTATAAGTCTGTTTTAGGCATATCTCCGTATAGATTGGTGTACGACAGGTCTTGCCATCTACTGGTCAAAATGGAACATAAAGCCTATTGTGCGATCAAGCAACTGAACTTCCATTTAGCTCAAGTTGGTGCCCATAGAAACTTTAACTCAATGAGCTCAAAGAAATTCGACAGGATGCATTGACAATGTTAGCGTCTACAAGGCTAAAGTCAAAGCTTTTCATGATAAGAAAATTTTACGAAAAACTTTTGAGCATGGACAAAATGTGTTGTTGTACAACTCTTGTCTTCATTGGTTTCCCGAAAAGCTTCTCTCGATGGGTTGGTCCGTACATTGTTAAAACTGTGTTTCCTCATGGTGCTATAAAAGTTGAGAATCTCGAAAATGGGATCATTTTTAAAGTCAATGGTCACCGCCTTAAGCCCTTTCTTGAAAACGTTTCGGCGGATGAAATTGAAGAGGAGTTGACTAATCCTATTTATTCTAATATTTGAGCTTTACTAAAGTCTAGGAGACTATAAATCTATGGAGTTAGAGATATCTCCAGTGTTTCTTGCGCTCGAACAACCTTTGACGGTATAGTATAACTGCCTTGTCGAAGCTACATATGAAGTACCTTGGAGGTTGGGTTTGACGACAGGAGCGTGGAACAATGAGAAATCTATTTGAACCATCCAGATTTAGTATCAAATTCTATGGAGATTGCTTCAAAACAGAATGGTGGGTAGGAAATCTGGTAGTCCCAAAGGGAGCGATAGCCTATTAGATTATGGCGTCATTTCTCAAGCTATTGTTGAACTTTACGCATATTGTCCTTTCAACAAAAAGAAAAACATAGCCTTCAGCAAGGGAGAAAAATATTACTCGTGTCCTTCACGTACTTTTATATTTCTATTTTTGGACTAATCGGCTAACTTGTAATTGTTGTTGTTGTTGATAGTCATTTTGCTCTTAGTAAGTATGTGCTATGGTTGTCAGTCGAACAAAGCCCCGGTGATGATTTTATTTGACTAGCTGTGGTTCCATGAGAGGGAGCTGAAGGGGTGCATCTTGGGAGCACTTCTAATGACGAAAAGAGAAAATGGTGTAAAATTCTCAAACTTGAATGAGATATTTGGTGGTTGACATTCTACCTCGTAGATATACTCGTCCCTCTTGTTATGCTTTATTGTTTGTTGTCTTGAGAACAATGACAAATTCAAGTGATGGTCAAAATGGCTGGAAAATGTCAAGGGAAAAATTCAACTATCAAAGGTGACGTATCTCCTGAAGGAGCACATGTACAATCTCCACAAGTTTCGGTTATTCAAACATCCCAAGGAGATTTACTAGAGGTGGTAGGGGGTATGAGGGAATACATCGCTCATGCAAACTCGGCTATGTCACAGGGTTTGTCTCAGTCCTTGTCGCACACCATTTCAGGCCCTCTACAGGAAATGAAATATTCACAAGACAATCTAGCTAAGGCTATCCAGGAGATGCCGACTACGCTTGGCAACAAGTTGGCTCTTCTTGGAACTCCAGGAGGAGTCAGAGTATTTGAAGTGCCAAAATCTCTCGCCACTCATATCCCCTTGGAAAACTTCTAGGGGTCCTCCTCTAATTCTCCTATTTAGCTAGAGGGCAAGGAGGTGAGCAAGCAGGAGGTATCCTTATCAGAGGTAGGCCAAATGATGGAATGAAACCTTGTGGCTCAGGCCAAAGGAGACTTCCACCTTCTCACGGCCAGCCTCAGATGATGCGGAGAGAAAATAATCCTCCACATAACAAAGGAGAACAAGGTGGGCAATCGAGAAATTTTCCCCCTCAAGGTCCCCAAGGGCTTCTTAACAAAGATCAAATCATTGATCTAATCCAAGACCAGTTCAGACCTACTCCTAGGAGAGTGGGAAGGCCTATTTATCGCAAGCCCTATCTGGAGGCCATTGACAGAATGTACGAGTTCCCAGGGGGATACAAAGTCCCTGACTTGCTCTATTTTCAGGATAGGCTAACCATTCTACAGTAGAGCATATAGCCTTTTTTACAGTGCAATGTAGGGAGGCTGGCTCTGGTAACTTCCTCAAGTTAAAATTGTTTGCAAACTCCTTGACAGGAATGACCTTCACTTGCTACATCAGCCATACTCCTAATTCAGTCCACTCCTAGACTCAAATGGAGGAGATGTTCCACCAGTAGTTCTACGGGAGTGAGCCAGAAGTTGCTTTGGCTGACTTGTCTAGGATGTATCAAACCCTATGAGAACCCCTAGAGGCCTATATAGCCCGTTTCAAGAGGGCTAGGTTCAAGTGCAATGTGATGCTCCCATAGATTGAGTATGTACAGCTTGCCCAAAACGGCCTGAACTTTGAACTTCAGAAAAAGTTTGATGGTGTAGGGTTCAGGGATTTGTTTGAATAGGCCTCCCGGGTCATTTGTTATGAACAGATTCTTCTGGAGGAGCAAGACAGGAGAAATGTATCGAAGGGAACTTATTACAAAGATCCTAACTATCAGGTGGTTGCAGTTGAACCTAAGCTACGACAAGAGGTTGTTGTAGCAGAAATTATCAACAAGAGACCGTATGTCTGCAAGGCCATTGTGAGTACCTGAGATTCGATCTCTTATTTTAATTATTTTAGTTATTCAATAACTCGTGATTTTAAGGTTAATATTCTAATTATGGCCTTATTTTAATGGTTTAGAACGTTGGGATCCGATGCGGAGGTATTAGGGACTTAAGGGTGGTTAGTGTAATTAACTAAATTTTAATTATAAAAGGATTAAAAAAACTCTAAAATCAGTATTTAATTAAAAAAATGTAACTTTTTCTAAAGAGATTTCTAAACCCTAAAAGCATGAAGAGGGAGAACAGGTGCCTAGAATGAGGATTTGTTCAACGTGATCAACTAGAAAGTTATAGAGGGCATTGAGAGCTTGGCATAGAGCCCGAAATCAACTTAGTGCATGAAGTATTCGAGAAGTTTTCGACCACACAAGTATTTTTTGCGTTTTATTTGAATAAGGTAGGATTTCATGTTGATTTGCATTAAAATATTGCATAGACTATGTTTAAGTCGATGGTATTTATGTGATTTTTGCCATATGTGAGAGTTATGCATGTTCTGTGGTAATTTCGTACATATTGGACAGATTGGTTGCAGAAATGAGCCCAAAATGTAGTCTATTTAATATAACAGAATCTGAGATTTTGCCTAAGCCGCTCGAGCGAGCTATAGGCCGCTTGAGTGATCTCCTCAAAATCTCGACACTCTATTTTGGATGGTAGACTTGTTTTGACTGCTTAAGCGAGCACCTGGCTGCTCAAGCGAGCTCCTGGCCGCACGAGCAACCTATTGAAAAATAGAATTGTAACTTTATGATATTCGGCCTATTTCTTACTTTTCGGTCCACATGGGGTTACTATTTAAGACTGAAATTGACTAGTAGTGGTACATATGAGCATGCTGTTAGGGATCAATTCCCAAGACCTAGTGACGAACATGTATAGTTTATACAACAAGAAAAATGTAAAATCCTACTAGGCAAAATTAAGGTTCATACTTTCAAGATTTGTCTAGTTTAATCTCGACTATCTTTGCAGTTTGATCCTGATCGAATTTTGAGCAGGGCTAGAATGATCTGGCTCGACTAACCTTGAGATCTTCTACCATAATCCTATTGCACCTTGATCACATACTAAGGGTGGGCTAAAAAACGTGACCCCTTTACCTTCACAAAACCTCTCTCAATCTTTTGAATATCAAGTTGTGTCTGACCTAGAAGGCATATCGGCGTATATATAGGCAACGATAGGGACCCCTAGGAGAAGTATGGGCTGGGCTTCCTATATAATTCGGGATTCCTAGTCTAGCCCAGATTAATTTTGAATTATATAAATTATAATTCATACCACTACAGAATTATAATTACATTCCCCTCCCATATTTCAAAATTATATTTTGAGCTCCATGTTATTAAATATTTATTTATCTCCCCACATTAAGATTATAGATACCCGTTGATTAAAAATAAATTACTGACAATTTATTTAATCAACATCTATAAAATTCCTTGAGACCTTCCATTAACTTATTAGTTATGTCGGATACCAATATCCACCTGCAGGATTTGACATAATCGAAACTTATAAACTTCCTTAAGAGGATATCATCAATCCCTATAAACA
>JABCMJ010001941.1:0-12712 GCA_014822125.1 Arbutus unedo
GAGTGATTAACACTCAGTAGAAAAGTCTAACCTTACCCCTAATTTATAAATAAACATACATGATAATAATTCTACGCATCATGCAAAGAACAATAAATAAACATGAAATATGCAATATCGTGCATAACCATGAATATGCAATGTCGTGCATAAAACTTTTCGTATTGAATATCTTTTAGTTATTATTATCTCCACACCGGTGTCTGGCAATCCCCCATATCAAAAGTACAACCTTAGGGTCTCCCAATCTCTTTCATTGGTATCGCAGCATTAGAGTCTGGCAATCCTCCTTGGTCAATTACAATCTTAGGGTCTCGCAATCCTCCTTCATGTGACACTTGATGACATTTGTTCTTAACATAAATGATTAAGGTTTGGGTCCTCGTTCTAAGGAGCCCTAGACTGAGCTCGGACGACCTAGGAGCTCCTGAAAGGCTAGGGTCCATCCGTGGAGCCCTAAGGCCAATAGTTTGGCAGCTGAGATACTCGAGCCACTAAGAGTTTACAACAAGTTTCCAGGTTTCCAAACTCTTAGCAGGAGAGAAAACTGGTAAAGTGGCACCCTAGCCATTGTTGACTAAATGAAAGGCACATTGGCCGAAGTAATTAAAGATAGGCCTAGTAGCTATTGGAAACATGCAAGGCATATTGGCCGAGACAAACAAAGACAGCAAGTGATTCGGCCAATGAAAAAACACAAAAGACCAATAATGCAGAAAGGACAACGTTGTTATAAAATATAAATACGAAAAAGAAAGATACAAAACAAAACCGACCAATTGCCACAGTTCGGTGTCGGCTAAAGAAAGGTCTAGCTACAAGCTTATAAAAAGAGAGAAAACTAAAGGGCGCCCTCAGCGTGAGCCTCCTCCCCCTCAATGGCTACAAGGGCCACCTCACCATCTCGAGCAGATGAGAGGGTGCCCTCGACGGCAGAAATGGAAGCTGGGGCGGCAACCGAGAAGGGAGGAGGGTCCTTGAACAACGGGGAGTTGACCGGAAGTTTAGCGGCCCTTAGCGTATCCATCTAGCCATGCCAATAGATGATGTCCTGGGACTTCACCAGATCAGCTTTTCACTGAGCTTCAGCCTCATTGAATCCATTGTTGAAGGCATGTTCAGCCATTGCCTTCTGCTTTTCTCTCAACTCCTTAGCCTCCTTGACCAGGTTGGCTTTGGTGCTTTGGACGACCTCCAGGTTGGAATTAAGAGTAGCCAGCTCATCCTTGAGCTGGGCTACCTCCAGCTCCACCTTCTTGCGGAGCTCCTTGTCGGCGGCTAGCTTTGCAATGGATCGGTTGGTGACCTTCATGGACTCTGACAGGTGCTCATCAAAGGCCAAGAGTGCCTGTACAGTCTGCAATAAGAGAATCAGCAAAACTAGCAAACAAACTTGGGCTTTTAAAAGATGTTCAACAAAGTAAAAAACTTACTAAGAAGGCATTTGAGAGGGCCATTCAATAGAGAGGCTTCATGGTAGTCGACATCATGTCCGCGTCCTTTGGTAGGAGGACCGAATGGGCCAAGACCCGCATGATCCCCAGATTGGCGATCGAGCTGGTGGACAAGACCTCGACCCCGCCAACCTTGAGCTAGGGCATCTAGGGCTCGGCTACAACGGTGACTTGCTCCTTGCCAGAGGTAGTCGATCGAACCGGGGAGGAGTATTCAACCTCTACCTTGGCTGATTTCTCATGAGCCCTCTTACGGCTACCAGAAGGAGAGACAGTCAGCGTTGTGGATTGAGATGGAATCCCAACCACCAGTAGAGAAGGAGTAGCCGATGCTGATGGGTCAGCAAAATGGGAGAAGATGGACTTGGCAGTCCTGCGAGGGAAATTCTCCATATCTTGCTAGGAAGTACTAACTTGGAGGTCCGATCAATCTAAGTATTGTAAGAATTTGCTCTGGGAGGCCCGTTCTGCATAACGGTCCTCGAGCGTATGCTTGTAATATGGCTCAAACTCTAAGATCGCCAGTACATCTCGATCATCGATAGGGATCTAAAATGCTTGAACAATCCGTGAAGAATGAGACTTCGAATTGAGGTGACCGATGGCGTCCTTGTCTGCAAAAGAATAAACATAGAAATTAGATACTGAACAGGGAAATGAATTAATTGGCCGAAGGCGAATGCAAAGTATACCTAAAACCCTTGGGACGCGGGGGACCGGATATTTGTCCTCGTTGGGGCCAAACTTGTAGTTGCCGGTGACTTCAAGCACATTCCTGACATATTTATCTGAGTCTGGAAGGCCGACAATTAGGGACCCGTATCCCTGATGGGAATTACTGACTTGGAGGTCTGATCAGGGACCCATATCCTGTTGGGAAGTATTGACTTAGAGGTTTGATCGATCTACGTACTATAAGAATTTGCTCTAGGAGGTTGTTTGGCATAACAGTCCTTGAGCGTATGCTTGTAATACGGCTCAAACTTTAAGATCGCCGGTACATCTCGGTCGTCGATAGGGATCTAAAATGCTTGAACAATCCGTGAAGGCCGAGACTCCGAATTGAGGTGACCGACGGCGTCCTTGTCTACAAAAGAATAAATATAGAAATTAGATACCGAACAAGGAAATAAATTAATTGGCCGAAGGCAAATGCAAAGTATACGTAAAACCCTTGGGACGCGGGGGACCGGATATTTGTCCTCACTGGGGCCAAACTTGAAGTTGCCGGTGACTTCAAGCACATTCTAGGCATATTTATCTGAGTCTGGAAGGCTGACGATCAGGGACCCGTTTCTCGACCGACTCTGGAGATGATGCCTCTTAGACTTGGCATTCTAGGTGGCCATTTAGACGCCGAAGATGTCACAGAACTCAAAGTCCAGATTGTATAGCTCCATCGGCCGAACGATCGACATAATAATCCTAAAGAAATTGATGGACACTTGGAAGGGGGCGAGGTTGAGTTCATGAAAGGCCTGGCGAAGCCAGGGATGAAGAGGGAACCAGACTCCCCCTTCAATAATAGCCACCATTGGGATGTGGATACAGTTGGGCCGATAACTAGGAGCCGTCCCGAGCTCTAGGAGCGAAAGATGCACTTCGTCAGAGATGCCGTACCTATTTCAAAATACTTGTCTGTTGGCATGTGAATCAAACTGATCCCGGAACTTGTTTCTCTTTGGCACCATTAGAAGACCTAACAAAGGTACAAGGGTTCATAAGGTCAACAACAAGTATAAGAAGGCCGATGCCGAAGATGTTTGGCAAAAGTGCCGAAGAGATAGATGGATAGGACAGGGTCGCTAGGAAGGGTCTATGTGAGACCCTAACCCAAAATTAGGACATTAAAAGACTAAACCGTAATTTTGACGGTTAAATTGAAATTAATTAGATTAGTACAAATAATAAATAATTTAAGAAAAGATTAAATTAAAATCATATTGGCCATCGAGAATTATTTCAAATGCTTCAATGGAGGAGCACATAATTATTTCGGTGTTCGTTTGAACGTCAATTGAAAATTTAATTATATTCCATTGATAAACATGAATAATTTAGCCACTCGACTTTAATTTTAATTAAATTAGGAATTAGAGAGTGGTCTCGGTATTTATTTTTAACTCATGTTCGAAACCTTGGAGTTGGAACGAACGATATACGCGCGAGACTTATTTTTTTAAAGTATTGTAAGGTTTGAGCATGAGCTTGAGCACCCTATAATTTTTCTTTAAAAGCCCAAGGTTTTAGATAACTTGTACGTTGATATTATTTTCCCCTGAGCATTAGTCATCAGGTTTTAGACTTGACACCAAGCACCTTTGGCCACCACTTGCTTGGAAATCTCAAATGAGATAAGTACCCATAAAGCTTCTCTCCCAGCCTTTTTCCTTCAGTTCCTGCGTGAGACTAGAGAGAGAGAGAGAGAGAGAGATTGAAGAAGAGAAAAGGAGATTGAAGAAGGTGGTGGAGGGTTGAAGAAGCACCTCAAATTTGGGTATAGTTTCTTACTCTTCTTGGTTTGATGGTTTATATAGTAATATAACTACGTAATAAACTAGCCTAGACTTGATAGTATTATAGAAGTGTATAATGGAAAAAAAAGAGTGAGTCACGAAGGTACAGAGGCAGCCATGGCTGTTGCAAAGTAGAAACCAGACAGGTTCTGTCCAAACTTTGAAATGTTACCTAGAATTCTAAGGACCTCAAAATAACCTCAAATATGGTATGAACACAGGCCAAGATGTTAGCTTTCATTTTTAATTGGAGTCAACTCAATCCGAGGTCTAAAACTCCTTAAATTAATATTTTCGTAAACTGCATTTGTTTTTTACCAGTTCTGCTCAACTGAGATTTTACCCCCTCTAAACACCATTTCAAACCTTGTGTTCTTCATCTAATATACATTCCCAACATCCTAAACTACTACTTTGTAATTTTTGGTAAACTTTGGACCCCAATTGATTAGGTTTTGAAGCCGATTTCAGTTGACGTAAATTTTAGCAAATCTGTTGGGTTTTACACTTGAATTATTTCGGACCCCGGAACTCTCATTTGGACTTCGTAACCACCTAAGACCTTTTATTACATGACTTAGCCCTGTTTAGGAACCTAAATGTGATGTTTGCATCCCAAGCCCGCTCCAACATTGTAATGCGAGGCCACATTAACACGTAGGGTACAAACTAGCGGTGATAACGGCTATATTTTTAGAAGATGGTTTGGTCTAGGAATTCAGGCTAGGTTTCGTTGGGTAAGCTTATACCTAATGTGAGGCCATTATGAGGTAAAAATGGGGCACGACACCTGAGCCTCTCATGGTATGAGAAGGTCGATTAGATTAACAAGTTAGTTTACAATGACTAAGTATCATGTAATTGAATGTAGGACGTGAACAAGACATTCCGAGACACTTTTGATAACGTTGTATGCAACACAGGTGAGTCCGGATATACTTATCTTACTTGGGTGTTTTTTTACTGTGAGTTCAAACATGCATAGTTACATTTGGTATGAAAAGTCATTTACATTCAAGGCATGTTTAAACATGTTGAATGATAGAATGTTTAATCTATCATTAAGCCATGTTATAATTTATGAATTTTGAACATAAAGACAAGTATGAATAATATTCTATGACACGGTGAATCCTTGACCTCTGGGGGTGAGAAAAGCGGTAAACTAAAATAAAGAGGGGTCCCACGGTCAGGTGGCATCGAGTGACGTCATGCCCATCATTGTGATTATACTGAGGGTCGCTCCCTACACTAACTCTGGCGTACACTGTTGTTTATATTCTGAACGTTAATGCATGAATTGTTATTGGACTATTTAAACTGCATAACCTACGGGTTACGAAAAATTGGAATTATACCTTGCTATGTCCTCAGGCTACGGCCTATGGACTGATTCCTGAACATTGATGACATAACATTTAAAATACAACAAATGAGATTAGAATATGGAAAACTTGTAAGGTTTGCATATTTAGATTCACACTAGCTTTATGCTATAGCAACATGCTAGGTCACGAGCAGGATCCTGATAGACGTTAATGACAGAAAAAGATGGCTGCACTTTTTGGGTTACATTTGTAGATACGTATGTGTACATAGGACTCGTGTTCAATAGGTCACAACTGGCCATTTTTGAAGATGCAATATAAACTACGTTCTGTACTTTAATCTTGAATGACAAGTTTATGCACGTCCTTGTGAAATATTTTGTTTAATTAATTGCATGTTTTTGCTACTCTGATTAACCCTTATGACTTAACATAGAAGATAGATAGAATTCCATAAACTCTTATTTTCGTAGAGACCTTAGTGAGTTAGATTCACTGGCCGGTCACTAATTCACCTCATTTTGGGATGGGTCGTGACAGTTTATCGATGGGACATACCCACTAGAGAAGATGATGGGATGGCTATAAAGGCATTGATCATATACGAGCGGTGCCGAAAAACTAAAATTAGGAGTTCTAAGGTGTTCTACAGGTAGAAATGTGAATCTATAGACAAACGGATGTAAAACATGCAAAATAGTTTGAGATTACTATCTAGAAAGCAGAAGATTCAACGGGAAGGAGGCTTGTGGAGAAAATTTTTGGCGAAACTTCTCGAGCAACAGCAGCAATACGAAAGGGGGAAAGAAAGAAAACTGATGTTTCTCCCTCTCTCATCCCTTATATACGTTCGAAAATGAAACGTCAGATGGTGCGCGGGAAATGAAGTGATGTGAACTGTGGGTTGTTGGATGGGTGACACATGGATGGATCTACCGCACTTAGCAATTAATGCCTTTGATACAACGTGTACGAAGGCGAAATGACGGCCTAACACACGGTGAATTTTCGAACGACACGTGTCTAGACCATTGAAGTTTTTTATGCATTTGGTCGTACAATTCAGTTAGTCGCCAGCCGAGCCGACGCCGGGTTGAAGGGCTATTGTGGAGGGCCGAAATAATAGGGCCGAACCTTCTTCGGTGAAATGAGAATTAGACTGGGCAGAGGAACATGGGCTGTGTCAGCAGTGTGGGGCTCGGGCCCACGATTGACCGAACGGGCCTTCTCTGGATAGGTCGGTGTAATGATATTTGTCCGACTCTAGCATCATGGGTTTCGGCCAAGTATTGTCGAACGGGCCTGGTAGAAGAAAGACTTGGGCTTTGCAAAGTGCAGACCTATTGGCCTGCCGTTTGGCTAAGGAGGTGGAAACGGGTAGATCCCCAAATAGGAAAGTGCAAATATGACAAAGGCCGAGTTTGGGAATGCATTACGTTTGGAAAGTCGTTCTTCATGGACAGATTGCGATTTGATATTACCAAACAAGGGAAGATTTCCTAAGGGTTATGTTACCAAATATTGCACCCGATGACTTATAAATAAGAGATCATAGGTTATTAATCAGGTACACTATTACTCATTGTGCAATCACTATTGTGCTTTGATCTCTCAAGTATTTTGACTTTAGCATCAGAGTGCCATTAGATTGGAAACAACCTGATTGTCACTAATTAGTTGTTCACTGTGCAAGATTCTGAAGCGGTTTAAGTTAGAGAATATTTACACCCCCACATTTTAGAATCCAAATAAACTGAATTAACTCCAAAAAAATGAAAGAATTGATATCACAAACAAACAACATCCTACTTACACAACATGCTCTAATAATTTGTATAAATACTACAGTATTTGAATGCTACCATGGATTCAAATTCGTGGCTTTCATTTCATTGGTAATGCCATATGCATGAGTAATACGATAGAAGGTTTTAATTTAAGATTCTTTGTATTTCTCATTTAACTGATTAATGGGTTATTCATGCATTCTCATTTAGTATTTTGTGGCTTAAATTTCATTGATAGTGCCTTTAGGCATGTGCGATTCACTAGGAGCTTTTCCAAGTGAATCACCAATTATTCTGCCATAGATTCTCACCAAATCACTTCGAACGAGGTACTACCTTCTCTCTTAAAATTTGTGTCATTGTTTACATCTTTATCTGTCAACTTAATTGGTTAAGATCCCTCCCAAAGTTAATTAATTGGCAATGAAATTTTGATTTACTATAATTGCCTGATATAATATTTACCAATTTAATTTCATTAGTTAGCTTTGAGCATTACAATAAAAACATGGAAATATTTTTTTATTAGTTTCCAAATATAATTCTTGCACATGACATGGTAATGGTAGGCCTATTTTTTCCGTTTACTATTTCATTGTCTAATTTGTAGCGTCATTGTAAAAAGTTCAAATTTTACAATTTCCTTTGTACTAATTTTCTTTTCCAGGTTCTTTCTGGACTTTGATTTCTCTTGAAAATTTTCATACTTATACTACATCTAATAACATTTAAATATTATCTACAAAATTGGGATTGGAAGTGTTAAGTCCCTTTATCGAGAACATTTATTTATGTCCTTTCAAATGTTGTAAAATTTATTTATGTGTTATTGTTGAATAAGTTTGATTATTAATTTCATTTCATTTTCCACATAGAAATCGATAATTTAAAGGGACCAAACTTGAGAGTGTGAGAACTAATTCATTTATTCTTAAAAGCTGTGTTTTTTCCTTGGTAACTAATGAACTGTATTTAGCATTTCGTGGAAATGTGTGGAATTAATTAATCATCTGGGTGAGAAAAATTAAAAATGTATAAAATCCGATCCGAAGTTATAAAAAACACAGAAAATATGAACAAATGATTTAATTTTCTGATTTTGTTCAGTATTATTTTTTAATTCTTGACCCCATTTTTTTAAATTTTAAATTATTTTATCAATGTTAATAACCTAATTCGTAAAGAAAGCTTTTGAACAAAGACGCTTAATAAGATTATTGATTTAGAACTACCGCCTTTAATTTGTTCAAAACATGATACGAATTTAACAAATTTTAATTTAAGTTAGAAGTTAGAACCACTCTAAGCCCAATTTAGACCAAATTATATTTTATTAGTTATTTAATATTTTGTGATTTTGTATATTCTTTTTGTAAATGTCCGGATTTTTAAATAGACATTATTCATGCATTTTTTTTCCTAATTGAGCCTTTTGATTTCAAAATTTGTTATATGAAATGAATTTAATCCAAAATTCTTAATTTGTTGTTTTTGATAAAACCTCGTTACTAATTATGTCTAAAGAAATACCCAATCGAGAGTAGCATCAAAGCCAGACCACAACCAAAATCACCATCATAACACGTCATTTCAAATCACCCACCAAACCGAAAAATCTATTTTTTTTTTCCTCCTCTCTCAAACTCATCGACTCCATCATCACCCTCACTACCACTCTTATTAAACCCTCTCCTCTACTTAACCTCTCTTTCTATAAATACTCACACCCTCTCACATCTTCTCACACTTACATACACTCTTTGCTCTTGAAAAAATCTGAGCTAAATCAATCACTTCTCTCTCTCCCTCTTCCTTCATCTTTCTCCTTCAGAGATGTCAATTTTATTTAATCCGATCTATAACGTTAATTTAAAATAATAAAATTCTAACTTTTCATTAAAATAGTAGTTTAATACAGATTGATAATTGAAATATGTTTGACAAAAAAAAAATTTACATCAAAAAGATTTCATAAGAAAAGTCAAAGCAATTTAAGTTTAATCTAGGTAAACCACGGTTTTACTAGATTTTCTTCGAGATATGTGTCTTCGTGAGTTGAAGGAAATGGTTCTACTCTATCTTCGTCAATACTTGGCATGAAACATAGGGACAGAAGGAAGTTGCCCCATGAGTTTTGACACTCAATAAGTTACCCTACCGTAAGTTCCCTTTTGAATATTTTAGAGCATCAATATGATATGCAATGTAAAGAAGTATAGAAGTAATCAAGATTATCAACATCATTGATGGAACAGTTTATGGCGCCCTTAGCTCGCTCGTACCTACAAAAGACTTGACACCAGTGTGGTATCTTGCCAACTCTCCTTTTGATACCTAAGTTAGAATTTAGGATGGAGATAATGGTAACGAAAATTTCTTTCTTAAAATGGACAAAGTTTTCGTACCTTATACCATAGGGTTGGATTAGATTAAATAGGTGTAGAAAGCTCGTTGCTAGCCTTACAAAGCAAAATCAAGAGGTAGTTCTCCTAAAAGAGGAATCTCACCTGAACGGATTAGTCAATCCTTATCCTTTGTTGACTTGGAAGGTACGACCTTCCAAATAAAGAAGGGATACACCCTCTAATCATGACTCCCATTCAGCCCCAGATCACGCCACTATAAAGGACATAAATAGGATGGCCCCTTAGAGAAAAAGGTTCACACTTATTACTATATGAATTTCCTAAAAGCGTTCACCTACATTCTACGATTCTAATTAGATCGTCGGAGGGTCCACGATCGGCCAGCCATCCTCGGTCACTAGACATTTGTGTAGGAACAGCTCAGCAAAATCAATCGGAGACCGTCATCGTTTTCCGATATCATCATAAATAATAATTCGCATTGAAATATACTTGCCTTGTATTATATTATTAAATGACTTTTTAGACTTATTTAAATCAATAAATTAATTCATTCGCATATAAATCTTATTATTACGTGGTTACCGTTTTAATTGTTTAAATACTAGCTGAGCATAAAATATTATGAATACATTTTGATTATTTAGACGATGAATAAATATTGATACTCAGGATGTCTCGTAGATACTCGAATGTAGAAACACACCGAGAATGACATAAGATTAGTTGTTGTGGATAATATTCTTCGTGGGAATATTTATGGGTTGCCTTTAACTGTAATGCAACTTAAGATAAACTTTGACTTTAACCAGAGGTGTGATAGATCCAAGCGATGTATTACCCAAGCTCTGTATTTAGCCGTATCATGCGTTTAACCAAGTTACGATTGAACCGAAATTATATCAAGTCATATTGTGTCTTTTTACCCTAATGGCCTTCTTCTTAAACTTTAAACATATTTTGTTCCGTCACGGTAATGAAATGATATAATGTTAGGGAAGACATATTGATTGGGAACATGACAAACCCTCGAGGGCCTACGCATATATCAACCACAAGATCACTGGTCACGTGGAGCTGCATTATGTGTGGTCGCATCTGAAAATCCTTATCTTAACTTAGGCCAATAGATGAGGAGTTAAAAAAAAAAAATGCAGTTACAAAAAATAGCAACTTGTTTACAACTCTCTAGTTCAATTTTTAATAATTCAAGATGCAATTTAAGCCTTAAAACTCAATTTCTAGCAACCAATTCCCTGTTTCAACACCTAGAATTTAAATCCCAACAGCTAAGTTCATATCTCAACAAATAAAGTTTAATTTCAGCATGTAGTACTATAATTTCCAGCTCCTAAACCACATTTCCAGCCATTGTTTTTAACATACAGCAAATCAGAATTTATTTTTTAACAGCCTAAATCATGGTTTTCAACAAATAACCTCCATTTCAGCATCAAAAACGAATTTTCGGCACCTAATTTGACAGTTTTTGCACTCTAGAACATGATTCTAATAAATAAAGTCACTTTTCAGCAATAAAAATTCAGTTTCAGCATTTTTCGCTGCAATTTCAACTTCAAACAGCACAGTTTCGGCATTTATAGAATTGATTTGAGCCCTATACATCACTTCCAGCCATCAGAACTTCAATTTTAACATCTAAAGAACACATTTCAGCTTGTGTACGACCAATTTCATCAGTTGAGAATCTAATTTCTCGTTTAAACTCTCATAACAACACATATGGAACATGATTTGAAACTTTACAATTTTGGTATTTTGAAAACAACAAGTTTATAATTTCAGATCAAGCAAGGAAATTTCTGTAATAGATTAGGAATATGAAGATGTTACTCACCTAGAATCAATTGGAAAAAAAAAAAACAGCGCTTACTTTCTCTCTCTCTCTCTCATGTAAACCCAGATATCTCAAACCTTATGTTTTATTTTCTTCTTTTTTTTTTTAAAAACAAAAACCAGCACATCGCTTGAACTTGACCCTAATATACCTATAAACGTGTACAACAACATATATTCCTAGCCCTCCACGTGCACACACAAAACACACAACTTGTATCTATTTTTTTTACATAGGATCCCTATAATTCTAGAGAATTTCACTGGGGCCCCATATAATACAAAATTGAACTTCTACGCCCATGATTTAATATTTAACGAAAATATGTTTTTGAAATAAAAGTTGGGTCTCACAACTATTCTCCCTTTGAAAGAATTTCGATGCAAAATTCGCTTACCTTGTTGGAATAAATGAGGTTATTGAACTTTCATATTCTCCTCGCTCTCCCAGGTTGCTTCTTCTATTATGTGACTCCTCCACAAGACATTCAGCAATGGTATTATGTTGTTACGTAACACTTGTTTTCTACGGTCTAAAATCTCCACCGACTCCTCTACATAAGTCAAATCCTTCTTCAACACTATTGGTTCATAAGTCAACATATGGTTTGGATCCGGAATATACTTCCATAACATGGAACATACATTGTGTAGCCGAGACAACTCATATGGTAATGCAAAATGATATGCCGTATGCCCAATCCCCTTGATAATCTCATAAGGCCCAATACATTGTGGACTAAACTTTCCTTTTTTACTGAATCTCATAAACCCTTTCCATGGAGATACCAGAAGAAATACCTAGTCACCTATAGAGATGGCAACGAGGTGGATCGAGGGCATATATTGCTGTCCCTGTCTCTGATTTCCGAATTTGTATTTCATCTCTATCCCCACCCCGATCCCCGAACGGTGATTATTTTTTCCCTCCACCACCACTTTGAACGGAGAATGGAGATCTCTAAATGGGAAATGGATATCCGAAAATAAAAAAAAACTAATATTTTTAATTAAAAAAATAAATTAGGAATTATCAAAATTTTGGAATGACTTTCATTTTCATAAAAAACAACGGAAGAGAATATACATAAACATACATACTCTTAAGCAAAAGTCTTCTAAAATATTAAAAAACAACAACAATAACTAATTAAAATGTAGAGCTAAATTTAATAAAACATTTTCCCATAAGTTTCAATTCATAACAATAACAAAAAGAATCATTCAAGAACATTATTGACTTGTTGCATTCTTCCATCAATTCAAAAACATGATTTTATTCTCTTCCTTCTTACAAATCCTAACAAATATTAAAATAAGGTTTTAACATTCATGGGCGGGGCGGGGCGGGGCGGGCCGGGGAGACAAGAAACGGACCCGCATCCTATTCGTAATTCAAAAAAA
>JABCMJ010001945.1:0-20185 GCA_014822125.1 Arbutus unedo
ATTTCTCCTCTTTATTGAGTATTTATGACTTGTTTTGAACCACATTTCATGCCTTGATCATCCTTTAAAAAGTTGGATTTCAAATTCCAAATCTATAGATGTCCTTCGTACTGCTGTTCATCATCGACCAACCAGATAGCCTGTTTATGCCCATCCAGATAAGCCTGTTTGCTGTATCTCTTGTTATTCTAAAATTTTACATCTTATCCGGATGGCCTTCTTTAACCCATTTGGATGACTTAGTTCTCTGTATTTGATTCTATGCTGAGATTTTATATCTCATCCGGATGGCTTGTTTTGACCCATCCGGATGACCTGATCTACAGCTTTTGCCTTTGCTTTTGGGAGTTCTATATCCATCTGGATGGCCTATTCTTAACCCATCTGGATGACCTGGGATGCTTGATAAGTTTTCTTTTATGATTTAATTCTTGGTCTTTCATCATGATTATAGGATCAAATGAACTTGTTGGAACAATAAAATAGATGTATATTGAATCTCAATACTTAACGAGCGTTGACACATGATCAATACGCGAACGTTACTAGCTTCCTTCAGGAGTGTGCTAAGGGAGTGATACCACATTACTAGCTTCCTTCGGGAATGTGCTAGGAGATGATCCTACATTACTAGCTTCCTTTGGCAGTATGCTAGGAGATGATCACACTTTACTAGCGTCCTTCGGGAGTGTGCTAGGAGGTACAATTGAACACACGATTTCTGTATGACACGAGATAACGAGTGCTAGATTGGAAGGATGACTTAATTAGATAACGAATTGGATTTGTTTAATTGATGAATATGTTATTCTTGAATATCTATATGTTTTAGTTATGGAATTTTCTCTTTGTCCTTGATACTCATGTCTTATGCCACCTCATTCATATTCATCGATATTGTATATATTTCCCTACTGGGCTTGTAACTCAGCCCTTCCTTCTTTTTAGGTAATGATCCAGAGTACTAGCATAGATTTCTTGACTTGCGTGAAGTGATGCATTCATTTTTGGAAGCTCATACGAAGAATTTACTTTGCATCTTTATAAAATATTAGTTTTGGAAAGATGTGTTGTAACTTCTATTGTCCATTCTTTTGATCCGAAAAGGGAAATATTTAAACTCCTATTATGATCTTGATGTATATTGGGCCGGATATTGCCCCTTTTTGTGTAACCTTTCAAACTTTGAACTTATTGATGTATCATGAATAAATGTTTTGGGTTAATTTATGAGGACTGTGAGGGTTTTATTAATATTTCATATTATTCTATTTTATTTTAAATTGAGAGTGTGATAGTGTAGAACATAGGTTATACATCAGACACATGTATACAAATTTCAGTAAAGTATTCAAAGGGAAAGAGTACAAGGACCTGATGCGGGAGGCATCATCTGCTTATATAGTGCATGAATTTGAGTAGAAGATGGATGAAATCAAAGCAATAGATATTGAGACTTATAAGTATTTGATGGGTGAAAGTGCAAGCTTCTGGGCTAGGTGGATGCTCAGCTGCAGATCTAAGCGCAGTAGAATGTACAACAATATGAGTCTTGGAACAAGGTAATACTTGATGCTCGATACAAACAAATTACTACAATGCTTGAAATGATTAGGAGTGATGTAATGACTAGGTTTAGTCAAAGATTTTAGGATTGCATGTTTTGGAACCTAATGGAACTTAATGTAATGGTGTCTGTACTTAGGAAATGAACTTGTTTTATAATGTAATGGCACTTGGAACTTGTATTTGTGTTGAATTGGTGAACCTATTTTCTAAACCTGCATCTAGTTTCAATCATGAACGTATTTTTCTGAACTTGCATTTGTGGTGAATTGGTGATATGCAGTATGTAGTGACCTGCATTTAGTGAATTGCAATATGTAGTGAATCTGCAATTGGGTATATGCAATATGTATTGAACCTGCACATGGAATGAGTTAGAAACTATTTTTTGAACCTGATTTGTGGTGAATTGGTGGTGTGTAGTATGTAGTAACATGCATTTGGTGATATGCAATATGTAATAGAACTTGCAATTTGATGGTATTAGTTCTGAACCTGTTTTGAAACCTGTATTTGTTGTGAATTTGTAAAGCACCATTAGTGAACCTATTTTAATGTTGAGTTGCATTTTGAACTACATGATACAAGCTCATTTGGTATGTTGTTTTGAAATGTTTTGGCCTGGCATTTGTTCTGAATTGGTAATATACAGTATGTTTTGAATTGGTGATATGCAGTATGCATTTGTTTTGGACCCTACATTTTGGAATGTATTGAACCTACATTTGGTATCAGTTATGAACCTATTTTGGTACTACGGTTTTGTTACTAAGTTGGAACTGACCTCAGTTGGAACTAGGTTGCCATTATAAACACATAGTATGTTCTGGTAATTACAAACACATGGCAAAAACTTGCACATTCATATTGCCATTTCTTACAAATATATATACTTGCGCATTATACATTATATAAACATAAACTTGTCTTTTCCATTTCTTCCAATAATAAGAAGCACAATACTTTTTTTTTTCATTTTCGCCACTAAATACAACTAAGAATACCACTACCAACAATACAAGCAAGAAAGTTATTTTCTTAATATTATTTTTCAATAGTAATATCTCCATCTCCAAATTCTCTTTCTGCTTGGATAGTTCTAACACCTTTGCTGATATATGATCATTCTCCTTTTGCAAACATGAATTTATCACTTTAAGCTCGTCATTTTCTCTTTCTAACTCTGTCTTCTTCGTGTTTGCAATTTTAGCCTACTCTCCACCACTTCTGCAAATGGTGGGTCTACCCAAGCAAAACAATTGCAGCCTTTCTCTATCCGAACAAAGCAAAGTCAAATCAAAATTAGGAAAACTGCTTCAAACAATAAAAAAATAAAGTTTAGGGTTCCAATTACGCTTTACCTTAAAATTTAAACAACCCAAAAATCTTTGATCCAGATTATTTTTGGTTGTTGACATTCGCAATAGAGCTTTGTATCCACAATGGCAAAACACTTCTTCATGGTCTGCAGTTCGAAAGCTCCAACTAGAAAACGATGCAAGAGGTATAAATGATTTGTGGAGTGTGAGGTTTAGGGTATAAAGAGCTACCAGATAGCACAAAAATGTGAAAGATATACCAAATGGGTTGTGTCCTACTTTAGGGCTTATTAAAAGGCACTATGGTCTTATCGTCTCGATTGTTTTTCTCCAAAAAACATTTTTTCATTCATTAACCTCACGACACACAAACAAAAGGGATCAAATTGATAATCTGTGTAATGTAAGGGAGTCATAATGGCACGAAATTTTGTTGAGAGGGTGAAAGTTATTTTTGATGATAGTTGAGGAGCGTTTGAGTAATTAAGCCAAGTAATAGAGACAGAAGTGTCAAAATAGAGTTTAAATTTGTTCAACTTCCGTGATCAAAATCAAATTTCTTCTCTTTAATTTATGTAGTACTTATAAACAAATTCAACTTAATCGGATATCTGTACATGTTTAACTTAAAATTTTAGTTTTTAAGCTTTAAAAATTAAAATTTTTGAAATAAAAATTAAATTTTTAGATTGAGCTAAACCTTTCTGTGACAATTAAGAAAATTAATCAAAAAAAAAAAATTTTAATCATCAAAGTGGGATCTCTAAATCATCCCCCACGATATAAAGTGAACAAAATTGGACTCGTCAAAATACGCCCAATCTTTTTTTCGTCCCACCTTGTTTGGGAGCAAGTCCAACCATTGCGCATGTTTGTTAAGCCTTCTCTAACAAATTGATTTAAAAAAATTGTTCGAGTTTTACCGAGAAAAAGTAAAGAAAAAAGAAATATATATTTTTATGTGTTTATTTGATAAATAAAATTTATATAGAAATTAAAAATAAATAATTTAATTATGTAACAAAGCAGTGCAATAATAAAATTCCTACAAATTCTTATTTTTTTGTAGGACATGTTTTGAGAAAAATTATATTAATGAGAAAATTAGAGATGTAGGTCCCATAATTTTTCAACAACATATGTTATCATTGAAAGGGATCTGTTGAAGTTTCTTGGCTGATCATCATGACTTCATTGCCTTAGTTAATACCCACTTGGCCAAACTTCCGAAAGAAAAATTCTAGGGCAGACTCTTCCACTATCTCTACCAAATACCTTTCTTCCTACTCACCTCATTTTTTGGGCTTTTGTTGGTTCTGAAGGCATAACTTATCTTCAAGTACCCCATAGCAAAAGTCCAACCATTCATCTTCAATGAACATTTGTTTCTCCATGGTATATGTGGGCAAAACCGATAGAGACTTAGATATTATGGGCATATGTCAAGATACGCTTATAGTAAACTCCGGTTATATTTCTTTCCAACATACTTCTTAGAGTTTCTCCCCATATAAACGGTTGTCTAGTTCTAAAATACTCATTCCAAATAAATTTTTTGAGTGCCCCTTTTGTTGCTTGTACTTAGATAATTGCAATTCTTCCTTCTCCACCTTCTTCGAGTTTCTCCCCATACAAATGAAAAATTATATTAGACACATAAAATAAATTCTCACAACTTAAAAATAAATCACTAAGTATAAGTTTTAAGGCAACTTTGATTATCTAAGGCATAATTTTTAATCTTGTTTGCTTATCAGTATGCTATTTATAACTTTAGTGTAGGACAACATATTTTTTAGGTGTAATTATATTATATGACTCAATTTAGCTGTAATTACAAAAAAAAAAAATAATTGACAATTTAAAAACAAAATCTATACCAACCAAGATCCAATACTCACCCAGTACAGACCGGACTACTCGGTAAAATTCGATAACTTTTTCGACACGGTACATAAGGTTAAAAGTATCAGCCAGTATAGTACGATATCATTACTTTAGCTTACTTCCTACAATGTCTAAGGTATGAGTCAAATCTTGCTCATAATTGGTCTTACTAGAATTACTTAAATTTCCTTCAAAACTAATGCATACTTAAAGATTATTTTATTTTTTTATTAACCAGTATAGTACAATATCATTACTTTAGCTTACTTCCTACAATGTCTAAGGTATGAGTCAAATCTCGCTCATAATTGGTCTTACTAGAATTACTTAAATTTCCTTCAAAACTAATGCATACTTAAAGATTATTTTATTTTTTTATTAACCTATGGTTTTAATTCTTATTTAAATAAATTTGTAAATTTTTTTCTTAACAATTCGTAAAATTCTTTTGTATTCATCATATAATCCGGACTGCAATAGACTATACTAACATTATTATTCATGTCAATTTCCATTCTGCCTAAAATTGCTTGCTAATCATTTGTATGTCTAGTATCGGATATACAAATTAATATCTTGCCTCCTAAATTCTTTCTAGTGAATCCTTTAGTTCGTATAATTATTAATCCTACATGATTTCTTAGTAAAGTATCTTTAATTCTATCATATGATTCTTTAAAAATTAAATCTAAGGTCTAATTATCATCTTTGACTAATTACATTTGAAGGAGGTAAAACTTAAATAAGAATTATTAAGTTTTTCTTTATATAAATCAACCAGTTTGGCATGAGATTTATCTCACACATAGGCATGTGTGCCGATCATGTGAGGGCATAGCCGACCTAAGAAAGGCAGTCTAATGTCTAGCTGACTTGAGAAGGGCAGTGAGCAATCTCGAATGTGAGATAAGACAGAACTCCAAGTAAGTTGAGATATTGATCTAACTAGATATAGATGAGAAGTCCAAGGCCAATTCAACTTGTATAAGGAATATTAAGTTGAACGAAACTCTAATGGTAGAAGATAACTTTTTGGATAAGAATCAAGTTAGAGTTATCTCATTAGTGTCCTAAGAAAATTAGGAAGGGTAAGTTACAAAGTCTATAAATATATGTCAAATCCCATGAAGAAAGGTACATACTAACTCAAGCGCTAATAGAGAATATTAGCTTGATTTGCATTCATTCTTATGAACATTGTCTGACTTAATCATCGGAGTATCTTTTCGCCATAGAGGAGGTGGGTTCTTTGACCGGTTATTATTTTACAGGTCATAGGTACACATATTGAGAGAGTTCTTTCTGCTGGATATTAAGATTCTAATTTTTCTCCTTAATTGTGAAAATCAATTCACTTACAACATTATTTATTCTTCTCTTTGGTGCTAATAAAGCTGATTAACTAAACTATAATGATTTGTTCTAAAATTTTCAAATTGGTTATCAATGTCTATAATAATTACTATTCTAGTAGCTACTCTAGCTCTTCTATTAAATATTCTTTTTAAAGAACTGCATTTTATTCTATATATGGGCCAGCTAGATGACATTTCGCTTAATTCCAAAAATTAATAAAATTTAAATTATTCTATTATTTTATTTTAACAAAAAAAATTATTTTTCTAAGAATATCTACTTGCTTATTATTAATCTATTGATTTTTTTCTTCAAAGTTATCTAGATTTTAGTTAAAATAAAAAAGTAAACAATTTGTGTAATCATCAAGGTTTGCTAATAAATCACTGAATACTGAACTATCTGATTTTATGACCACTACGTAATATATAACCTGTATCTAATTTGGAGAGTTGCAGTATAGTTCCCTGTAATATGGGCAAAACGATGTAATTTTGTCTGTTTTACCCTTGAAATTATATTATTTTGATCGATAACAATTTACGTGATAAGTTCAAACGATGTAGTTTCGAGGGCAAAGTGAACAAAATTATGTCATCTTGTCCGTACTACACATGCACTACATGAAACTGCACTACAATCTTCCTAAAAAACTTACGATTTTTTATACACCACTATTTATGTCAACTACTAGGCGGGACTTAGTGCTTCAACTAATTCTTTTTTATGAGGAAAGTATTAGGAATTAAACAAACAACGTTCAATCCCACTGTGCTCCTACTATCACGCCCTCGATTTCAAGCAAGATAAATATTCACATTTTCGAATAAAACCTCACAATTTACCTAAAGTATGTCCAAATCATCATTTCTCATATTCAAATTAAGATCACATGTTCCAAGTATTACATCAAAAGGGGCACCTCCGGCCCGATTAACCAAAAGTAACATGTTCAAATATTACAAACGATTTAGGTTTGAGTACATAGTTCTAACAAAAGAGGAGTTACTTTACATCTTTCAAAAAGTTAGATCTAAAGATGACGTATAACTCATATAATGACATTTCTTCAAAACATGCCTCACAATGCATCCATGCAAGTCCATATCATGCCTCCGGAGCAGTACTTAAAAGAATGAAAAGGTGAGCCACAATGTCCAGTAGAGATATCTACGCCAATATTATATGAATATGTAATGATATGACATGATTCATGAACAATTCATAATAACACGCGTAAATGATAAGAGCATACATCATTATTCTCCTTATTGTAATGTCTACAATGAAATCACATACTACGCTACTCATATCACACAATCTAAATATCGTATTCTGATTTGTAATATATTTTTTCGACTAGCACTTCACTGAACGGTGGCTAGATAATGTCAAGATCAACTAGCACATTTCCGAATGGAAGCTAGACATATCATTACTAGTACATCTCTCGTTGAAGGCTAGCCGTCGCACATGTCGATGTGGTATACAAGCTATAATTCAACAATCCAATCTACAATGTTCACAACATAAGACTAATTCCATAAACACACGTACTTCGTTAATAAATACCTGAAGTAATAGAATTATTATTTATTTATAACCATGACCCATAACTACAATCAACTAGGCCATAATCTCAAAATAAGATAAAAATCATTAGTTAAAGTCACCCGACAAGTCGCTGGAGCAATCAAAAGTCGCTTGATGCATTTTTGGACGGAAAAAGTCACTTGACAGTCGCTCAATAAGCTGCTCAAGCGACCCCAAAGTTGCTCTAGCTACTTTGACGATTTCTGCACTTTTTTCAGAAAAATGCATATTTGATTTTTAGACCAAAAACTCCCAAATTTGACCAATAACACTACAAAATCAACCAAAATATGCTATAAACACATAATAGAGGCGAAACATCTCTATCTCGAGCTTCAAATCAAAAGATTTGAAGAAAAATCGTAAGTTCTTACTCCAAATGTGCTTCGAGCTTCAAATCTCCACTTTTGCACCTTCGGAATCACGATCAACCTTTGAATACCACTCAAGCACATTCCGAGCTTCCCATATCTCAAAAAAATTTAAAAATTGTGAAAGAAATCTCAAGGGGGTTTTAGAGAGAAGGAGGAGCTAAATGTGATAGAGAGAGAGACATATGGGAAATGAAAGTTTCCTAAGGCTATTCCCTCTTTAAACCCCCAAAATCTGATTTTTAACCAACTAAAGTATCTCAAATAACACTACATCTCATGTAATGCGCGCGTAATAAAATTAAAGTACCCTGGCTCGGGTCTCGTAACTAAAATTTCGAATCACATAACCAATCAATCGAATATCCCAAAATATAAATTCAAATAATTAATTTTAAAAATTCAAAATTTTCTGGGTCCTTACATCATCCCCTCCTAAAAAGGAAATTCGTCATCGAAATTAAATGAAAGTGTCGACACCGACACTTCTCAACACTATCAACAAGCAAGACACGGATACTCTGTCAAATTCTAATGTTATCATATAAGACATCGATACCTCTCACAATACCAACTATCATGACACAGACACACTGTAATTATCTCAATTCAGAACATAAAACAATCCGTACTCTTACAAAGCTCAACGGATGCCAAATGATCAAGTTTAACAAATCCAAATAAAATCAACCAAGCACACCAATGCGACTCACGCATACGCCATACTCAATGAGTATATAACAATCAACACACAATCAAGTCATCATAATCATTAGCTCATATCTACGATATTGATAGGCATAACACGTTCCATAATCCGAAAATTTGAGAACATATTATAAGTAAACACATAACTCATGTCTCAATAACATCCAATAAGCACATAAACATAGTGACAAACACGCCCAAAACCATCAATCTGATAACAACGTATAGTAATTAAGGAGTAAACAAATGCGGGTATTTCTCCTGAATCTCGTCCTTACGTTTCCAAGTTGATTTCTCCTTACCTTGATTGCCCCATAGTACACGAACTAACGATATCGTCTTGACTCTCAACACTTGCTCTTGAGAATCTAGAATACACATCGGTTGCTCTCCATATGACGCATTAGCTCAAGCTTTAGTTTTGACCACTCCAAAATGTGAGAAGGATTTGGTTCATACTTCCTTAAGATTGAGACATGAAACACGTCATGCACACCCGACAACTTTGGCAGTAAGGTCAAACAGTAAGTAACCTCCCCGATTCTCTCAATAATATCAAATGGCCTGATGAATCTTGGAGACAGCTTTCCCTTTCGCTCGAAATGTGATAAGTCTCGCCGTGGCGATACTTTCAAAAATACATGGTCTCCCACCTCAAACGATAATGGACAACGGCATCGATCGACATAGCTCTTCTGTTGACTTCGAGCAGTAAGTAATCGTTGGCGAATTACCTTCACTTGCTCGGTAATCTTCTCTTGTGTGGTCAAAAGTTATTTGCGAATCAACTTCATGCTTTGGTAGTCTCCCCAATCAAATCTAGCCCGACAAGCATTGCCTCACCCAACTCGGTCTAACATATTGGCGATCTACACAGTCTACCGTACAAAGTCTCGAATGTTGCCATCTCAATGCTCGACTGATAGCTATTATTATACGCAAATTCGGCCAACGGCAAGTGATCCTCCCAACTACCCCGAAATTTCATCACGCATGCCCGAAGCATATCTTCTAAAATTTGAATCGTCCTCTCGGATTGCCCATCGGTCTGCGGATGATAAGCGGTGCTAAAGAGCAAATTCGTGCCAAGTGCTGCTTGCAAACTCTGCCAAAATCGTGCTGTGAATCTCAGGTCTCAGTCAGACACAATAGAAATGGGAATCCCATGCAATCGGATAATCTCACGTATATACAATCAATTGAGTTTCTCAACAGAATCGGTAACCTGAATCGGTAGGAAATGAGTGGTCTTGGTCAAACGGTCCACTACTACCCATATCGTATAATGCCCTCTCGGCAATCTCGGCAAACCAATAACAAAGTCCATCCTCACGTTCTTCCACTTTCATTCTGCCATTGGCAATGGTTGTAACTCCCCCGCAGGTCGTTGGTGTTCGGCCTTCACTTGTTGGCATGTCAAACATCTCGACACAAAACTCACTACATCTCATTTCATTCCAAACCACCAAAATTGCCGACGCATATCATGATACATCTTTGTCCCACCTGGATGAACGGCTAAGGGAGAATGGTGAAACTCTCGTAAAATCTCTTCCCGACAAGCGACGGGCACAAACAACTTCCCTTGAAAGCGAAGGCTTTGATCTGCATAAATCATCCATCCATCTCGTGCATTGCCACATAAGAACTTTCGATGCAACTGCTCCGTCTCCTCATTGTGTTGTTGAACGTCTGCTACCTGAGTGGATAGGGTGGATTGGATGATCAAATTGCATAACGTTGCTTCATCACTAGTCTCCTCAAAATGTGTCGCATAGCCCACCAACTCATTCACCACTTTCCATTCACGAATGGCCAAACTCGCTAAGCTAGCCCGCTTTCTACTCAGAGCATCCGCTACTATATTCGCCTTACCCGGATGATATTGGAGATCAAAGTCATAATCTTCTATGTGTTCCATCCACCTGCGTTGCCTAAGGTTCAATTCTTTTTGGGAGAACAAATACTTCAAGGTCTTATGATCGAAAAAGACTTCAAACTTCTCACCGTAAAGATAATGCCACCAGATTTTTAATGCAAACACGACGGCGGCAAGCTCCAAGTCATGCATAGTGTAATTCCGTTCATGAATCTTCAATTGCCTTGACCCGTAGGCTACAGCCCATCCTGCCTACATCAACAAACATCCAAGTCCCTCCTTCAACGCATCACAATACACGGAGTAACCCACTCCTCGTTCAGGCACAATTAACATGGGTGCGCTAGTCAAACGTCGCTTCAACTCCTCAAATGCTACCTCACAAGCATCATCCCAAACGAAATGCATCCCCTTACGAGTCAATCGAGTCATAGGCGCCGCCAAATAAGAGAAGTCAAGCACAAAACTACGAATACTCGGCCAAGCCCAAAAAGCTCCAGATCTCAAAAACATTCTTCGATTGTTGCCAATCCATAATGGATTCTATCTTTCTCGGATCAACGGATACTCCACCTTGCGAAACAACATGCCCCAAAAAATTTGACTTCAAAAAGCCAAAACTCACACTTGCTAAGCTTAGCGTAAAGGTGGTGCTCCCTCAAAAGCCCAAGAACGATGGCCAAGTGCGATTTGTGGTCTTCCTCTGTGCTTGAATAAATCAAAATATCATCAACAAACACCACTACGAATTGGTAGAGGTACAAATGAAAGATACGGTTCATAGGATCCATAAATGTTGCTAGTGCATTGGTCAACCCGAACGGCATAACCACAAACTCATAGTGCCCATAGTGCATACGAAAAGCAGTCTTCGGAATGTCCTCACTCCGAACCCTCAACTGATGATACCCTGATCTCAAGTCAATATTTGAAAAACACTTGGCTCCTTGAAGTTGGTCAAACAAATCATCAATTCTCGACATTGGATACTTGTTCTTTACGGTCACACGGTTCAACTTCTGGTAATCAATACACAAGTGTAAAGACCTATCCTTCTTCTATGCAAATAAGGCTGAAGCTCCCCATGGTGACGTACTAACTCCTACAACTGGACTTTCAACTCCTTCAATTCAGTTGATGCAAAATGATACAGAGACATAGAAATTGGTGCGACACCTAGAATCAAATCTGTCACAAACTCAATCTCTCTCTCGGGAGGTAAATCGGGTAACTCTTTCGAAAACACATCTGGAAAATCTCGAACCACTAACGGCAACTCACCACGCGCGTGCACATTCTTATCAACAGTCAAACTAGCCAACAATGCATAAATAGAATCCCATTCCCGAGGTTCATACAAATAAGGCTCTAATGGCTCCCGACGTTCCCCAAAGAACTCAAAACAACCATTATCGGGTGAATAAATACAGACCTGATGCTTAAAACAATCAATCATAGCATGATGGGTAAATAACCAGTCCATACCCAAGATAACATCAAACCCGGTCATACTCAGCACAATGAAATCACAAATAAAACAATGGTCAAGTATAACAAGCTCGCAATCTCTACACACATAGTCAAGTAATGATCTCCCTCCAATAGGTGTTTCAACATGCAGCGGTGGGTCTAACAAAATAGTCTCCAACTCTAAGACACAAGCAAATGATGCAGTAATAAATGAATGCAATACTCTAGAATCAAATAGAACTCTCGCAAAAGAGTTGAACACAAGAAACATACCCGTCACAATCGACGTGTCTGGGCTCTGGGAAGTAGAAGGTGCCACTGTAGAAGTAATTTTGTAAGCTCTAGTAGAGACATGATGCCCTTGCATATACCCATCTCCACGTCGAGCAAAGTTCACTGGTGCTAAAAAACTAGCCCCTTTTTTGGATTGAGAACCCTGAACCGAAGTGGCCTGACGAAAATGGAATTGTTGTTGTCGCTATGGAGCCTCATAGGATTTTTGTCCCTGACCTTGTCCCTATCTCGGTTGCTGCACCAAACCAATCTCACTATGGGTTTCTCCCCCTTGAGGACAATTTCTCGAAATATGATCTTCTTTGACACATGTACTGAGAACGAACATGACCCAGTTGGTTGCATCGAAGGCATACACTTGGAGGCCTAGAAGTATTGCTCCATGAATCCGATGAAATTGATGACCTAAGATTGGAATGGCTCCTCTGAGACTGAAATCGCTCTCTTTGGCGCTTACGCCCCTGACTCCCAGAACTCTCCAAAGACGAAGAATAATTAGGCATCACACTCGATTGCCTTGGCTCCCAAACTCTGGAACCTCGCTGAGCCTCCTTGGGCAATTCAACGCTCCTCGCACATTCAACAATGTCAGCAAAACTCATCTTGTGTTGGCTCACCACGAGCCTCTTAACTGAAGAGTGAAGACCCCTCTCAAAACGTCGACACTTACGGTCTTCCGAAGCCACGAGCTCCGGTGCAAAATGGGATAAGGTTTGAAATCTTGCAACATATTCTGACATGGTCATAGTTCCTTGTTCCAACCTCTCAAACTACTAACGTAGTTGTTCACGATAGGACTCCAGAAAGTATTGGTTCTCGAAGAGAACCTCAAAGTCTGCCCATGTCAACATCTCCACATCCGGTTCATCGACCCTAGGTGCTAGCCTAGCGGCCCTCCGTGCATCCTTCCTTGACTCAATGATTGACTCCCACCATTTGGTTAGCCTCTCTTGTCAACTGACATACTACAATATTGACCCTCAGGTCATCCTTCAGAAAGCCAATGATTGGCCACGAGAAAATCACCACCTTTCCCGCTGAATTGTGGTGGATTTAGACGACAGAACTCCCTCGTAGCATCGATTGCCCGATTCTCAACATTGGGCCTTGCAGTTGGATTCAACAAATTGGCCTCGGCAAGCACTGCCACAAACTCCCTCGCAAACACGCTCAGAACAATCGGCTGTTCAACATTTTGTTCCACTTCCTCGTTCACCTCCTCCACACGAGAAACTTCTCTCTGCTGACTCATAATGTCTTCTAACAGGATATCACAATAATGACCTTGACCTCGACCTCGGAGTCCGCCTAATCTCACACCACGTCTAGGAGGCATAACGCTACAAAGTACAAGCACTAATAGCATCAAACAATCATATAATACAAGGCCAATGTCTTACACAAGTTCCCAACACGGGTTATCAGTCCTATATTACTCATAAACAATGAGAAGTACAATGTAAATGAATGCCATGTACACAAGCACACACATGTCCTTCTAAAATGCAGAATTTTGAACCCACGAGACTCTAAGTCTCCCCACGGTCTCAAAGTATTCTAACTCACGCTCTGATACTAAGTTGTCATGCCCTCGATTTCAAGCAAGATAAATATTCACATTTTCGAATAAAACCTCACAATTTATCCAAAGTGTGCGCAAATCATCATTTCCCATATTCAAATTAAGATCACATGTTCCAAGTATTACAATCAAAAGGGGCACCCCAGGCTCGATTAACCAAAAGTAACTTGTTCGAATATTACAAACGATTTAGGTTCGAGAACATAGTTCTAACAAAAGGGGAGTTACTTTACATCTTTCAAAAAGTTAGATCTAAAGATGACGTATAACTCATATAATGACATTTCTTCAAAACATGCATCACAATACATCCATGGAAGTCGATATCATGCCTCCAGAGCAGTACCTGAAAGAATGAAAGGGTGAGCCACAATGCCCAGTAGAGATATCTATGCCAATATTATATGAATATACAATGATATGGCATGATTCATGAACAATTCATAATAACACGCGTAAATGATAAGAGCATACATCTTTATTCTCCTTATTGTAATGTCTACGATGAAATCACATACTACGCTACTCATATCACACAATCTACATATCGTATTCCAATTTGTAATCTATTTTTCCGACTAGCACTTCACCAAATAGTGGCTAGACAATGTCAAGATCAATTAGCACATTTTCAAATGAAAGCTAGACATATTATTACTAGCACATCTCCTGTTGGAGGCTAACCGTCACACATGTCGATGCGGTATACAAGCTATAATTCAACAATCCAATCCATCATGTTCACAACATAAGACTAATTTCATAAACACGCGTAATTCGTTAAATAAATGCCCGAAGTAATAGAATTATCATCTATTTATAACCATGGCCCATAACTACAATCAACTAGTCTATAATATCAAAATAAGGTAAAAATCATTAGTTAAAGTTGCCAGACAAGTCGCTAGAGCGACCAAAAGTCGTTTGATGCATTTTTGGATAGAAGAAGTCGCTTGACAGTCACTCAAGCGACCCCAAAGTCGCTCAAGTGACTTCAAACAAAAACTCCCAAATTTGACCAATAATACCATGAAATCAACCAAAACATGTTATAAACATATAATAGAGGTGAAACATTCCTACCTCGAGCTTCGAATTGAAAGATTTGAAGAAAAACAGTAAGCTCTTGCTCCAAATGTTCTTCGAGCTTCAAATCTCAACTTTTGCACTTCGGAATCATGATCAATCTTCGTGTAAGGACTCGACCCATAATTTGAAAGATTAGGAATTTAAAATTTTGATTATTGGAATGATAAGAGTACAAGTCAGAATTAATTGTAGATTGAGTGACTTAATTGAGAATTATTATAATTTAGTTTAGCTTTTAAGATTAATACTAATTTGAGGGACCTATGATGTAATTAAACCTAAGTTGTAGCATTGATATTAGGAAGTGCCTACACTAGATTATTTTACCTGAAATTAAATGTGGCAATCGTTAAGAATTTTAGATGTGCATGGAGGAGGTGGCAGTAGCAGGAGGGTTTTGGGAGGACACCTCAATAGTTGAGATGTCAATTACTCAACTTTTCTGATCATCTAATACTCAAAATAGTCTTCACAAATTCGATTTTACGTTGAATTATTTTGGATGCTGATAGAGAGAAATGGTCTGTGAAGTGAGGCAAGAGTAAGAGAGAAGCAGTACCATTGAAAAAGAAAGGCAGTAGATGAAGGTAACAGGAAGCCATAGCCAACCATTGTGAAGTTTGGAAGTTGAGGTTGAGCAACAAAAGGTGTAAATTCAACATTTATTCTACTAAATTAGAACCCTAGAATGATGATTTCAACTATTTGGGTTTATAGAATCAAAAATTGAGAAAATTAAGCTCTGGTTCGTCATTGACTAGTGACCGGTCGACCAGTCGACCATCCCCGGTCGACCACCCCCTTGGTCAACCGCCCCTCTAGCCGGTCAACCGGCAAATGGACAGAATGAAAATTTTGCTTGGTTTTCGATGTTTAACCCATCTAATGACTTGGATTCCTAGTTTATTATAATAAGAGGCATTTTGGAGAACCATAATCAGTGGACACAAGGTCTTGAGACCCTTAATAACTAATAGAATCGACCTCCGGTTGTCCCTGATTAGTTCCCGATTGACCACCCCTGTTGTCCAATCGACCGGATGTAGACCAGAATGGAATTTTATTTGGTTTTTGATGAATATCATATGTAAGGCCTTATCTATCTAGTTTAACATTATAAGTGGGACTTTAGGGGGATTTATTTAGCAAACCCAAGGTTCCAAAACTCCCGATTAAATTATGAGGTCAAGTAATAGGAAAGTGGCCATGATTAGACCATGAGGGTTATAGTTTAAAATGCTACTTTGCACTTGGTGATAAGTTACTGAGATTTATGATTATCTAACTATAGGAAATCTGATTGATGGTGAATATTGATTGAAAGAGTTTTTACAACACTCGATTAAAAAGGTGATTTATGATTATCTAACTATAGGAAATCTGATTGATGGTGAATATTGATTGAAAGAGTTTTTACAACACTCGATTAAAAAGGTGAGTTCAAGCATACGATATTTACTTATAGTTCGTTTAAAGCATTCAGAGCATGTGATATCCTCAATACATGAATTAAGAGATGGCTTGAGCATGTTTACAATTGAAAACTTGTAATTTTGACAAGCCATGTAAAAACTAAGGAGTATGGATGAAATACGTGAATTAAATGTCCCAAACAATGCCTCAGTCCACTAAGGGATTAGAATATAGCGAGATGAGAAATTGGGTGGTTATCGTGGCCAATGTGGTTATGTGGTTGACGTCATACCAAGAATATATGAAAAGAGGGTCGTTCCCACCTACGAATAATTGGCAGCCATTGGACTATCAAACTTGGAAATGAAAACTTGACATTTCGTACTAAAAGAAGATGGAATCAATTGTCGCTTCTTATGGCCTTAACAGTGACTCATGAAATGCCTTATAATACTGATACTTATATTGTTGCTTTTTTATAGAATTATATGGCAAACCTGTAAATACCGTATATTTGAATTCACACTAGCTAGCATTGCTAATGGATATTGTTATACAACATGTCAGGTCAACGTGAGCAAGGAAACCAACATTAGAAGACGTTGGATTTGGTAGTTCTTTTTGGGATGTTAGTAAAAACTTGTTAAATATTGTAGTATACAGTTTGGATAGACAGTAACTTGTACTTTTTTGAGCGGGCTATATATAGGATTGTAATGATATTTTGAGTTGTCTATTGATAGTTATGCACATTCTTTGAGTTTTGACGATGTTGTTAATATACTGCTGTATGCTCAGAACTTTGAAGTTTTTGACACCTATAATTTGATCATTCCATGGTAGTATTCGACTAACATTAGTAAGGCTTTAGTGATTTTACTCACTAGCCGGTCATTAACCCATCTTTTCCCGGAATGGGTCGTGACACTTTGAATATCACTCAAGCACGTTCTGAACTTCCCATATCTCAAAAGAATTTGAAAATAGCGAAAGAAATCTCAAGGGGGTTTTAGAGAGAAGGAGGAGCTAAATGTAGAGAGAGAGAGAGAGAGAGACATATGGGAAATGAAAGTTTCCTAAAGTTATTCCCCATTGAAACCCTAAGAATTTGATTTTTAACCAACTAAAGTATCTCCAAATAACACTACATCTCATGTAACGCCCGCATAATAAAACTAAAGTCCCTAGGCTCTGGTATCATAACTAAAATTCTGAATTACATTACCAATCAATCGAATATCCCAAAATATAAATTTAAATAATTAATTTTAAAATCTCAAAATTTTTCAGGTCCTTACATCCATGGATCTTGGAAACAATGAATCATAGAACAAAATAAATAAACGTGCATAGTAAAAACAGAAAGAAGAGAAACGAGACAAAAAAGATATACGTTGAAAGCCTCAATGCGAGGGAAATACATGAAAGCCACACCAATCCACTATGAATCAAATTAATGAGTACAAAATCTTATCACAATCTCTAAGAGATCTGTGTTTTTTTTTGTATTTCTTTAGCCTCTCTCTCTGTGCTATCTCTCTTTAGGAAACCTCCCAAAGTTATAAACCAGAGTATAACCCTAATATTTTATAATAGTAATTAGAAAAAGGCTAAAAAATGTGCATCCCAAGGCAGGGGCGTCCGGACGGACTTGACCACCATCCGAACAAAAATTCCAGTGATCAACCTGCAGTGAGCATCCGAATGGACGACAATCTGTTTGGACGGAATTTCCAATGAGCCAGTGTTCGTCCAGATGGAAAACATAGTGGGTGGCTTTAGGTTATTTTCACTCCCACCAATCTCCCACTTGAAGATAATCGAAACTTTAACAATTAACCCAATTGCAAATCCAAACCTCAATCAACTGTGGACGTAGTCATCTGACCCCTCTTGGTGTGACTCCATACTTTTCATCTTTTCAAGCATGAAGTCCAGCTAAAGTTGAACATAACTGCCATGCCTATCATCTTTTCAAGCATGAAGTCCAACTGAAGTTGAACATAACTTCAGTTTCTCAATTGGAACTGAGTTGGTCAACATATCTGTTAGATTTTTGCTCCCCAAAATATTCTCTAGCAATAGATCCCCATCCTCCAAAAGTGAATAATGAAATGGTATATCAAATCAATGTGGCTATTGGCATGGAACACTGAATTTTTAACAAGGTGTATAGCACTTTGGTTGTCACTGAAAAGAACGTTGTTCTCTTGCTTCAAACCTAACTCCTCCTAGAAGCCCTTCAACTAAATTATCTCCTTTGTAGCCTCAGTCATGGTTCTGCCATGCATAATGTCATTAATTTCGGTAGACGTAAAAACCAACTGACCACTGTTGAACCAATTATATGGATATAACCTGTGGTGCTTCACCACGTATGCTGATCACCGACAAAGTCTGCATCCATATATCCCTTCACCGTTAGCTTTTCTCCCCCAAAATAAAGTGGCAAATCAGTGAAACCTTTCAAGTATCTTATGATCCACTTTACTGCTTCCCAATGCTATTTTCCTGGATTGTTAGCAAACTTGTTCACAACTCCCATTGCATGGGCAATATTTGGTCTTGTGCTCACTAGCGCATACATCAAGCTTCCAATGGCCAAGGCATACAGAACCTTGGGTGATTGCCCTTGAGAAAGTTTAAAGTGGCTGCCCAAGGGTGTGCTAATTGCCTTAGCACTTTGAATATTGACCCTCTGCAGAACTCGCTCAATATACTCAGCCTGACTCAAACGCAAAGTTTCCTGAGCCCTATTCCTGCTAATTCTCATCCTAAGCATCTGTTTAGCTACACCCAGATCTTTCATAGTAAACTCTTTTGCTAATTGTTGTTTCAACATGTTGATCTCCATAACACAGTAACCAGCCACAAGCATATCATCTACACAGAGTAATACAATAATGTAGCTAGACTCAAACCTCTTGAAGTAACAATAGTGATTTGCGTTGCACCTTGTGTAGCCACTGCACTGCATGAAACCATCAAACTTTCTATTCTACTGCTTGGGAGCCTGTTTCAAACCATGTAGACTCTTTTTTAGCCTACATACCATCTCTTCCTTACCTTTCACATTGAAGCCAATAGACTGCTTTATGTAGATTTCTTCAACCAAGTCCCCATAAATAAAACAGTTTTGACATCTAACTACTCAAAGTAGAGATTCTCAACAACAATCAAACTCAATACCACTCGGATAGTGGCAATCTTCACAATCGACAAAAATATCTCTATATAATCGATCTCTTCCTTTTGTTGCACTCTCTTGCTTAAGTCGATAGACACATTTATTATGTAGGGCTTTCTTTCCTGCAGGAAGCTAAGCTAACTGCTAAGTACTATGGGAATGAAGAGATTATATCTCTTCCTACATCGCACTCTTCCACTTAGCTGACTCAGAACCGACAAAGGCTCATGTTGATACCAAATTTTGCCCCACGGCTCAATATTTGTCAAAACATGATGCTCGATAAAGCCTGAAAGAAGCCAAACACGTAAATAACAAACTTGCCCTTGGAGGGTCAAAATGTGCAAAGGACAGTCGAGAAGCCAAGGTTTTCCACCAGAAGCATGCTCAGACATTATAAAGGCCTATTAGCAGGATTGAAAAGTGAATCGAGCTGTCTCAGCAAATTTGGTGAAGTTTGGGTAGAAATAA